>JAQQAE010007197.1:0-16044 GCA_029823295.1 Pseudamia nigra
AGGTCTCAGCCTCAAATTGTGAAGCGCCTAGAGATAATCAGTGATTATGACTGGTGCTATACAAATAGAATAGAATAAATAGAACAAAATGCTGTAAAAGACAAAAGCAACCCAAAAGTTGCAAAAGGGCAAATACATTTCATACCTGATTTCAAGAGTCTGAGACAAAAAAATAAACCATCATTACAAAATATCATGATATAAAATAGAAATGTCACTTTAACATTGATTTTGTATTTGTGGTATGGAGTACCTGTGTGCGTGGGTTACTGGGGCTCTGTCCGGACTCTTTTTCCCATGGTCCTCTCTGTAAGGGCAGCACAACGTTTCCAGTGGCAGTGGGGTCAAACACTGGATCCCCTTTAGGAACTGGGATGTTCATGAACTCTGGTGGACACCCAGAGATCCTCGAGTTGAATATTTCAAATGCAACATGATAACCTGCACAGAGACACATTTATGCATTTGATTGTAACATTAATACCACCAGCCAGTATCTGGTTCAATGATACATATACATTCCTAATCATTAAAAAAATCTTACTTTTAGAAATTGGTGTTTTAATTGAACTGTAGGTAATTGTAGTGTACTGCATCCTTTCTCCTGTGTAATTAGTTTAACATTTCCAACGATGCTGTGTTTCACCGAGTTATTAGTGCACCTTGTTGGTGATCTCACTTTGGGTGAGTCTGCATAAGCGATTCACAATTAAAGCGAAAAAGTGAGCTAATCAGTTCCAGGGGTTGGGGTAAGACACTGCATGACTTGCTGTAAATCATGTTTAAATAAAAAAAAACATGCAGAATTAATCAAACTGCAGCTGTAATCTCTATATCACCCAGTGCAATTATGTAGTAGCAGAAGTCTGCAGTATATAGGTCCATGTTAGGACTGTTGTGTGATATAATTCTTCATTTGTATTCATTTTCTTGACGTAAATTATTTTGCTTATTTTTGTTCATTTTGTTGATATTTCCGTGGTTGTTAGAGTTTTGTGTTTTTGGTTAACAATTTAATCATTTTTTTACTTAGAATTTACTTCATTTTTGTTCACGTTGTTGCTATATTTGTATTTGTATCCTTGATTCTATTCGTTTTTTTTTATTATCTTAGTTCTTTTCTGTCACTTTTTTAATTCACATTTTGCCTGCAAAGTAAGTAAGGCCTAAGTCTGGGCAAAGTTGGGAAATAGTGACACTAAGCAGACAGAGATACTTTTTCTTCGTACTTCCCATGATACCAGAAAAATTACTGTACCTATTATAATGGCTACAATAAGTAACTTTTTCATCTAGTGCTGCAGCCCTGGTTTGTATTTGTATCTGATCACGTTTTAAATGAGTTGAAAGCTCTTTAAATGAGTGAGTGTAATGTATATATATTCACCAAAAAACAGTGACAGGACGGTCTGGTTGCGCGTGGAGGGCAGACCGGAGGGCCCCACGCTCAGCACGCGGCTCAGTCTGCGTGCGTTGGGCAGAATTGGCTCGCGGACCGGCTGGTAGACTCCGTCCCAGTAATGCGCGGGCACGAGGCGCACAAGGTGAGAGCCTGCGCGGGCACAAACACGCCGCCGTGAACAGGTGTGTGCACGAGCTGAGCTGCTGCAGTTTGAAGTGTGAGACTCACCGACAGCTCCGCGTCTCGGGTTCCCCAGACTGTTGTACCAGCCGTCGAACCGGGGCACCTCCCAGGTGACGTCACAGCGCGAGGCTGGAGCACATATGTCGAATTAAACCCTCAGCTAAGTCACTCTGAATATAACCAGAAAGTTTGTTACTCACGGTTGGCGACAGTAAGCACCGAGCCAAGCAGTGCGGAGATACTCCAACAGAGTTTACGCAAATCCATTGATGCGAGAGATGCCAAGAGGGGTGAAGGACTCCTGAAAAGTCGAGGCAAAGCCCAGGAGGAGGTAGTGTAACTCCTCTGTTTGCTCCAATGAAGAGCAACACTGTTTCCTTAGATTCGTCGTGTAACAATCTCCAGTGAGTCTAACCTCACTGACATGTGCAGTGTGTGGTCTTACCCAGTGCAGCGGATGAAGTGTTGTACAGGAGCACAGGTGCAGATGAGGGATGGTGCAATACTAAAGGCAGCATGTGTTGTACACCTTATCACAAAGTGCATGTGACCTGTGTTGGCCAAATGGGAATGGTTATCATCTTTGGATCACACCTCTTTCTGCAGAACTCCAGTCAATGAATCCCTCCTCCCTCTGTGACACAAAGGGGGCCCACAGGTATAAAAGAAGTGTATGTTACCTCTTCGTTCACACTTGACTCCCCTCTGTGCTCCAGTGTTTCAAGTTTAAGGTAAGAAGGGCATTTTCTCCGACTTTTTGAACATGGACTTTTCATTTAGGTTCAAATAATTGGGGCTGAAGCAGACCTTTTTACTTTTTAATGAGTGCATTCTTTCACTTGTTCGTTTTTGCACTGTAAGGAGATGCATTTTGGGTGTTTACAGCAAAGATCTTCACAGTCAGGCAAAGTTATATGCAGCCTCAAAAGTCAACATGCATGTACTTCAACATGTGCCACGTTACAGTTGTAATAATACAGGATCCTTTATCTACTGTAAGGAAGAAGAGCTGCTATCACTGCATCTGAGGGAAACTGAGACCCCTGCACTAACACTGTCCTCTCTGTTACCGTCTGCTCTCAGCTGCATCCCCAAGATCAGGAGCGAAGATGACTTTCTACGATGACATTTACCCATTCTACATTCTACAAAGGACCTCCTTCATCTTCAGTGGCCGCTTGCTCACCATTATCCTGGTTTTCCTTGTGCTCGCCGTCAGTCTTCTAGTCATTCTACCAGGGATACGAGGCAAGTCGGTAAGTGCTGCTCATCAGATAAACCACGACCATGAACACCTCTCTGAACTGCTGCCTCCCACTGTCCCGTGCTGCTTCACCATTATGACTCTAGTACAGGTGTCTCATCATGTTTTAAGAGGTGTTATGATGTTATTTCACAATGCTTTAACACAGGTTTCAATATTATGGAATGTTGGTGTTAGATGCAAACTAAGGCTGCATGATTTAGTGAAAAAGTCAAATGGCAGTTATTGTTTTAGTCCAGGAAATTTCTAATCAGCCATACAAACTAACATAAAAATACAAAAAACTTAAATTCAACCAGGTGCGACTTTCTTCTTACATGCATCACACAAGACTTTGAAGGTCATGCCTGCAGATTAGTTCACCCTAAAACCTCCAACATTACGACCAAATATCCCTTTTACTGTTAAATTATTGCACAAGCTGGTATTGTTGTTCCCACTGTGACGCAATGAATTGTGCAAACTTTTAATTTTATGCTTTTAACATCGTACTGCGTTACATGTACTTGCATATTTTTTTCCAAATATTTTTATTGTTGCTTGAGTTATATATTTACCTGGTTCTGAATTTGTCACTTTATTAATAAACAACCTGTTCAAACAAGTTACTGCTTAGGTGGTTTCTCATTAGATTGTTTGTTGCTCAAGTAGTTATTTTTCTGAGTACTTCTACTTGAGTCATTATACAGTAAGCATAAAGTAACAATACTTTTATTCAGGTACTGTTTGTGTGTACTCTAAACATCACACACGTGTACAAATGGACTTATTGTGTTTTTCTTCTCATCAGAGGCTGTTCTGGATGATTAGAATAATCATCAGCCTCTTCATAGGTGTGGTGATAGTGGGTAAGTGTAATAAAATGAATTGAATTGAATTATTAGCCCCCGATGAAAATGTAAACATTTCTAAATGTTTCCTATGCTTCTTGAACCAGTTGGAAACACTTTGATCACCTTGTCTGTCCTTCTCCTGCTTTGTGTCCATCAACAATCCTTCTCAGATCTAAACTCATTTCTTTTGTTTTGGACATGATGCTTTTTCGAGCGATGCCTCAAATCCTTTCTGAAGTGAATATTGGACAAAGGTTCAGTTTTGCTCACTTACACCATTACTCAGTGAAAGAGTGATGGATCGTGCCATAGTTGAAAAAGGTCAGTTCTTCTGGGGGTTAATAATACTGATCCTGGTCATTTTTGTTTTTCTAAAATATTTATGGTGGTTTTTTTTTTTTGCACATAAAAGTAATTAATGTGTTACTGCATGTAACAAATATTGTGTAGGAGACTTCTGTTTTCCTGTTCCCCAGGAGGACCAGTGCTCATGAAAGGCAGAGTCCAAACAAAATTTATTAACCTAAGTTGTGGTGCAAAGGATGAGCACAGCCAAGATAATAAAAAACAACCCTTTTCCCACACGGCTGAATTACTTAACATGAACAAAATACAAGATAAAATATGTGTCTCTTACCTGAACTCCCTGAATATAAACAGGAGAAGACATGCACAAACAAAAATAGCTTCTCACCCTGACCAGCACCAGGACTGCTGAATTTAGAATGTGAATATGTACAAGTTGCATTTACAGAATATTTTACAAGATCCAATCATACAAAGTACACAATCCAAAATCCGAAACTCTACGTCAAAACCCAGTCAAAGTGTATACCAGAATCGCTAGTGATGGCAAAAGCAAAACAGTGTTTTGGTACGTACCGAAACCCATGTTGAACTTTTGATTCGAAACATTGTTTCGAGGACTGTATCAGAAGGCAGATGTCACGTGACTGTTCCATGTTGCGTTCCATTACTTCGCCAACTGTTTTGAGACCTCACAGTTGTTTTACGTCAGTGAAACACAAGTGAATATGCGATAATTTCATGATCCTGTTTGTAAAACAGAATAATAAATTAAAAAACTATCATTACACAACAGGAAAATTCATGCCAGTTTTTACTTTACATGTAAAATAGTCATTTCTTGTGTCCTTGCCTGATTGTTTTCTCATCCACCACCCGACATGCGTAAAACAGATTTAAAAGCTCTTGTAAAGTGCAGGTTGTTTGTGAAGTCTTGCCTCTCTGGGTGTCTTGTATTGAGCTGCTTTTGGATTTAGAGATTATATTGAAATAAATTACTTCTATATTGTACACAAACACTCCTTACAAATACTGACTGAAACAAAATATACTTCCATGCAAATAATACTATAAATCCAGAAAAAACAAAACACATAAAGTTTAAAGAGACAAAAGGACACAGGAAAACACTCCACTGTTTGAGTGGCGTATTTTAAGATCACAATCAGTTGGCCACCAGATGTCACTGTGGTGAGATGTTTCAAACATTCCAAAAGATCAATTCTTTTTCTGAATCACTTGTTCCAAATGATTCGATCTCTTGAATGATCCATTTCTGCCGTCACGAAGAATCGCAATCACAAAGCACAGCCGAGTTGAGAATGAAAAGAGGCCAGCCTGGCGCTGTCATCTGTTGGCGTCCTTTTAAACGTTTGTGCCATCCTCTCAGATGCTTCCGGTTCCTGTAGCACACACACAGACAGGCGACATGCGCCCCTCTCAGGTACGGAGGAAGAGCTGCACAAAAATCCTAATACATCAGAGCAAAAATCAAATCCCACTCATTATGAACTTAAAAATGTAAGTTACTGTCTAAACAAAACTAGTATGCTTTGAAATGCTCTGTTAAAAACTAGTCGTTGTTGTTGCATGTGTCATAGTTTTTGTTGTTTCTTCACTCATTAATTGACTTAACGTTGTTTCTCTGCAGCATTGAACTTCACCAACGACTGGGCTGAGGCCAGAATGACCACAAACGCCACCTACAAGTCTTTCAGTAACGCTGTGGTCAACGCAGAGGTCGGTTTGCACGTGGGACTGTACGGCATCAACGTTACACTCAGAGGTGAGTCACTGGCACTGCTCTTACTACAGGCAAATATACACACCCACATGCAGGAAGAGGGCGCTACGGAGCAGCAGGCGCATGTGCTCATTTATGACTGGCTTTCATTAAACAAAGAGCCTTTTTGTTCAGTCACCAATATGTTACATTTTGCTAACTGAGGTCCTTTATTATTATTTTGTCAATTTTATATCAACCCTCTTAATTATGGTGTTCATTTTCTTCATTATTTTGTTGGATTTTAATTTATTTTTTATTACTTTGTTCATGTTTAATTCTTTTGTTACTATTTTTATTTTTTTTCAATATTTTGGTCATATTTTGGTCATTTTTTTTAATGCCTTGTTCTTTTGCTTGATTATTTTGTTTGTTTTGTATTAAATATTTTTATAACTTTGTTCATTTTTTAAAATATTTTCTGACCATTTCTATTCCTCTGTAATTATTTTATTAGTTTTTGAAAAAACTGGTTCAGTTTTTTATTATGATATCTCTTTTTTTAATAATTTTGAGTATTTTTTCTGTTTGTGTAAAATGTCTTGAATATTTTGTTAATTTTGTCCTTTTTTTCACTTTAATTTCTTAAATTTGTTTTATTATGGTACATGTTTTTTGTTAATTTTCTAGATTTTTTTTTTCATTTTACGTAAATTTTCTTGAATATTTTGTTCATTTTTTTTCTTCATTTTCATTCATTTTCATGATTGCTGTTAATTGTCTTGAGCAGTTTGTTGATTTATTTATTTATTCATGTCCATTATTCAGCAATACATATTAATGCATATTATTATCTTCTACACATAAGTAGTAAATTGTAAAAAAAATACTACGTTATCTGGATTTTTGAGTTCAGTCCCCAATGTGACGCCACCTTTCTTTTTCCTGTGTTGAAGAAATGAGATGAAATTTATTGTCCCAAAGGAAAATTGAATTGGCACATCTGTGTTTGCGACATTCACATCAGCACAGTGGCAAACACACAACGGTGCTAAAGAAGGCTGTGTGTTGCACAGTTTGTATATTGCACAAACTAATATTGCTCTATAAATAAAGTTTCATTCATTCATAACCAGGTAGCACATGATGAAACAGTGTGACAAAATAAATAAAAACTCTATAAAAATGCTAAAAATTAGGCTAATACATACTAAATAACATAATCTAAAACCGAGCAAAAAGATTATAATAACAATTTAAACAATGTAAATCTTTACTGTTTCTTTTAATGCTACTGTTCCCCTTCTCATAAACGTGCCTCTGTTGTATTTTCAGGTAATCCTGTCGTGCAGTTCAACGAGACGATCGACTACAACGAGATGTTCAGCTGGGAGGAGGCGATGGAGGAGGAGTACGAGGAGGCGCTGGAAAAAGGCTTACCCAACCCCATCCTGTACATCGCTGAGAAGTTCACCCTGACCAGCCCCTGTCGCCTCGTCTTCCAGTACCGATACTCCGGACGCTACGCCTCCGCCACACTCTGGTAAATAACACATCACAGCGCAGTGTGGAGCATTGTCTGGGTATAAATATAACCCCAATCCTAAAAATAGATGGGATGTAAATAATTATAATATTTAGGTTCTATTAGGAATAAAATATGGGTTTAGGAGATTTTCAAATCTTTACATTTTGGTTTTATTTACATTTTTTTCTTTAATTGAGGTTGCACATATGTTGGGCAGATGAAAAGTTGACAGAATTTTATTCTCTTCTTCTTTTTACTCTCCATGCTTCTTTTATATTTTGCTCATTTGTGATACTGTCTTTGTTCATGTGATTGTCTTTATGCTGTGTTTTTATTGCTGTTTGATATTTTATAAGGCACTCGGGTCACATGTGGGCTGTTGTAAAGGGCTCTATAAATAAAGTACACTCCAAGAACATTACCAATGCATGACAGCTATCTTTCCATTGTAGGCATCTTCAGTTCTTCAGAATTGTGAATCAAAATTGGTAACAGCTGCAAACCATGTAAAACGTAAGACATAAAAGTCCTTACGAGGGGCGGTCCAAAAGTTCATATGAGTCTTGTATCTGTAATCCTTTGTGTTTGACCCCTCTTATTTCTAACAATTATCCAGTCATCATGTTTTCTATGGTTTGCAGAAGGTTATAAAGTTTGAAGCCCAAATCTGGAGGACTGGAGATACCTACAATAGAAAGGCAGTTGTCATGTATTGGTGAAGGATCAGATGATTATTCCACAAATGAAAACAACTCAAGAGCAGGTGTGCCTTTATTAGTTACACAACTTGCGAACATAAATATCTATACATCCAATCTCATGGCAGCAATTCAGTGCATTTAGGCATGTAGACGCCCTGCTGACGTTTAACTGAGATTGAGAATGGGGAAGTCATGTGATTCACACGGCTTTGAATATGACATCTATAGATGTACAACATGTCAACCCTTGAAGGAGACGGTCAACAGCAGCAGAAGATCCCACATGGTGGCACTCCAGTCAGCCACGACCGGGAAACGAAGGCCTCAATTCACAGGGACTCGGTGAAAGTGGTCAATAGAAAGCTGGAAAAATGTTTCATCTTGACTTCCGCTGTGACCCATGGATGTTCTGGTAATGACTGTTGTAAGCAACATGAAAGCAGGGATCCATCCTACCTTTTGTCAACTCTTCATGCTGCTGGGGTGGCACATTTTAGTCCTAAGTGTGCATTGTTTAAATACCACGAGTGTCGCTGCTGAACATGTCCATCTCTTTATGACCACAGTGTACCATCTTATGATAGCTGGGAGGTCCATCCAAGTACTAGCAAGGTGTACCTAATAAAGTGGCCAGTGAGTGTATCATGAGTTCCGACTGCCCCTTGTAAAACTTAGTGTATGTTATGTATGAAGATGCAGAGGATCGGGTGAGATGAAGGCAGATGATTCGCTGTGGCGACCCCTGAAGGGAACAGCCAAAAGGAAAAGAAGTCCTTTTTTTTGTGTCTTTTCAGTCATTTCTCCATCTTTTACAATGTGGTTACATTGTTTAAACACACATGTATGCGTTTGTGTGTGGGTGTTTCCACAGGACGGCGTTTTGCTGCTGGCTACTAGCCAACATCCTCTTCTCCATGCCGGTCATCCTGTACGCCGGCTACATGACCATGGCCACGTCGGCCTTCATCTTCTTCTCCATGGCGTCCTTCTCCACCATCATGAACGTCCCTCAGTGTGTTTTCTCCATAGGGACACACTCCTTCGTCACAGAGTACAGTCACTCATTCTGGCTCGCACTGGCTACAGGTAGACATGGCGTTTTTTTATTTTTATCTCTTACATTTACAGGCTAAAAATGATGTTTTTGTTAATTTTTTTTTCATGATTATTTGGGGTTTTTTTTTTTGTTCATTTTTGTAATTGTTTTGTTCATTGCTGGTTGATTTCTACCAAGTTTATGGATAGATTTTGTTCCTTTTTGCTCGATTTTTGTGATTACAGTATTTTGTTCATTTCTGCTAATTTGTTAGATTATTTTATTCTGTTTTTGTTAAATTCTGGCCACTTCGTAGATTATTTTGTTCCTTCTGCTCACTTTTTATGAGCATTTTGTTATTCATTTTTGCTCATATGTTCATTTTATGGATTATTTGTTACGTTTTTTCCAGTTGTGTTCACTTTATGGATTTTTTTCCCTTTTTGCCCAGTTTATGTGTTGATTTTGTTTGTTTTTATTCATGCTCCTGAGGATTTTATTTTTTTGGCTTGTTTCTGTTCATTTTGTGGCTCCTTGTGCTTTTTTCTTGTTAATTTCATTAATTTTTAATCATATTGTTTTCTTATTTTGTCATTTTTATATTGTTATTTTGTTCAATTTTTTTTTTTTGCTCAGTCCAGTTCCTTCTGTGAAATATTTTGTTTAGTTTTTGTCCATTTCTGTTCCAAGTTGTGATTATTTTGTTCGTTTTTCTATTTTTATCGCTTATTTTGTTCATGCTCTTGAGGATTTCTTAATTTTTTGTTTATTTCTGTTCATTTTGTGGCTCATTTTGTCTCTTTTTTGTAATTTTCTTAATTACACTGTTAATTTTTGTTCGTTTTGAGGATTATTTTGCTCGTTTTTGGACATATTGTTGCTCATTTTGTTAATCTGAATGTTCTTCACTTTGTGGTTTGTTTGATTTTGCTCACATTTATGATCAATATGTCCATTTTTCCTCATATTATAGCTTCTGTTCCTTTTTGTTCAAGCTCTTGACTATTTTGTTAATTTTCTTGTTCATTTCTGGCCATTTTGTTGCCTATATCGTTAATTTTCAAAACTACCATGAGACAAAACTACCATGAAAGAGAAGCAAAAAGATCTAAACATTCCTCTGTGATTTTGTGATTTTTAAAATTTTACACTGGCTTTGTAACTGTAAACATTAAATTTAAGTTGACACAGTAGTCAAACATGAAACAATAACATAAAACATAATAGACAAATATATCTATTATAATATAAGCTACTTATGTATTTTTTGCCCATTTCGACAGTCTCAGTGACGTCTAATAATCTGTATTTATAATATTGATTGTGTTTTGCAGGTGTGTTGTGTGCCATTATTGGGATCCTGGTGGTGCTGATTTACTTTTTGGTACCAGAGAAGATAAATGAGGCTTTCAGTGTTGGTGTTGATACATATGAAGACGAGGACGTTTCCTACGGGGAGGGGTACATCAACAGCATGTTCCTGGATGGGGTCACAATCTCACCACTGACATCAAAACTCTCAACGGTAAGCGAAGGGGCAAGACAGATTAAAGGATTACACTGATCTTAGATGTATTGATGATGATTTATCACACTAAACATGTTTCTTTTGTCTCCATGACCCAGATATTGTTGGGTTTCTTTTAGTGCTGTCAAAATTAACACGTTAATCCGGATTTAACCATTTGCATGATTAATTATATTAAAATTCTTAACGCAATAACTCATATATCAAGGAAAAAGTTATGAAATCTTATGTTACTTTTGACCCATCTCACTGACAACTTCTTTAGTATTTTCTGCTTCAATGTCAACTTAAATGTAAAAATATAAGTCTTTACACATTTTGATACAAAATAGATTAGTTACTGATGAAGGCAGTGAACCAAGTGTAAAAAAACAAAAACATCTCAGCAGAACATTAGAGGTTCTGTTAAGTTCTACAAAGCAGGTGTAATGTCCTTTAGTTACACAAGTTTAAATTAGAAAAAAAAAATACATTTTAATGTAAAATAAGTAATTATAGTGAATTTTTTTTGCTCCCACATCGAAATTAATCCAGTGACCCTGTGATTAATTTAGATTAATAAACTGGTATTAATTGGAATTAATTGAAGTTAAGCCACAGTGACCCTGTAATTAATCAGATTAAAAATTATAATCGTTTGACAGCCCTAGTTTCTTTTGATTTAATACAGTATTAAGAACCAAATTTGAAACTTTTACATCATTTTGCATCTGTTACTGTCCATCATTTTTTACACCTTGTAGCATCATTTTCATCTTTTTGTGTTTTTAAAGTTTCTGCCATGCACACTGTTGAAAAGCGGATGGCGCATTCCTATTTTTCCTCAGCAAAAATGCTTCCCTTCTGCCACACGCCCACGCCTCTGAGGTAGTAACATGCTTTGCGCACTTGAGGGCGTGTTGGTATTAAAATTAGACAGGTGGCTGGTGCGTCATTATCTTCTGCACAAAAATACAGTTGTGCCATTGACCAACAAAGACCTGGTCTTTGGTGTAGTGACTGTTATCAAAAGCCAGCTGCACAAAGAGAAACACGACTCATCTCAGCTCAACTGGAAATCGGCTTGATGTGCAGTGGTTCCCGACCCAGATTTTTCAGTCTTGACAACGTCCTGACAAAAATCGTGCCGATTCAACATGTTAAATTGCTAGGACTCGGCCAGGGCGGCGGTCACGACTCCGACTTGGCGACTTTTATCATTGGCGGACGTGTGTCACAATTGATCACAACACAATCAATGTTTACTGTCCATAGCTGGCGCCAGTTCCCAGGTGTGCGTCGTGCTGTCAATCTGCAGCTGTGTGCAAGGATTTTTCAATCATGACTGATCCCAACTCAACTGATCCCAAAGAGAAATAAAATACGTTTAATGGGATCATTTGTCATTAACATTAACTCCATTACTTAGGTGTTCTCACAATGCCAATCCATGCTGTGCCTAAGTGCATATCACTCCAAAAGCATGGATTTCAGTGAATGCAACCAAACTGGTATGCGTCCCTGGCCCTGGGGCGGTTAGAAGACGTGAGCCACAGCGTGGCTCAGGCACGAGGATACAATGTGGACCTGATGTTTACACCTGTTATCCTGCTGCCTTGGCACGCAGGCTACAATCAGACTGAAAATCACTGCCTTATATAATGTAGAAATTCAGCAGAAGTCAGTATGTGACCACAAACACTTAAACACAGTCAGTAAAGTTGTATATGTGTGACGTGATGGATGTACAGCCCATTAGGAGTTGAGCTGCTACGCGCAGACCAGCGGCGGAGTGAGGACGGGGAGAATTAAGCTTTGGGATGAGTATGCACTTGGTTGGGGTTTGGAATCCTTTGCATACAAAACAGAAACACCTGAATTCATTTTATTTAAAAAAGATATACTTCTGAGTCACGCAGTTATTTGTTGCTGCATTTACTTATATTTATTCTTAATTCACATAGTCAAATGGAGTACCTCATGGGTCAAAGTACTAACAGGCGGACAAGGATCAGAGTGTATCAAACCTGGCTGTCTTATTTAATGATGACAGAGACAGAATACCATCACACTGAGTATTAAAGGGACTGGCACACAGTACTGTTGTATATTATGCAAAAAATACTCCCACTGATAGTTAATTAGACAAACTCCAGCTATTGGGACAATGCACAGAGCAAATGGTGCGTAGTCTCCCTGCCTAGGTATTGAACCTCCCTTCTGTTTTCAGTTATAACATCATACACACCAGATCGTTTTCAGAAAAGTTTTCATCTACACTAACTCAAAGTCGTCTTGGGTGGGAAAGTTGATGTAAAACAGCTGACTTCAGAGTGCTCCTTCTCCTCTGCTCCTCAAAGTAAATGAGCAGCTGTATATAAATACAAACAAGCAAAAATCATTTTTCACAAATGTAAACAAGATCACCACCTTAACAGCATACATGATGAAAAAACAAAGGTGGCACACATGACTTCGATGCATTTTTTGAGTTTTCAGGTGGCTGAAAGGCAAAAACATGAGAAACTGAGTTTTTCAAGATACTCGTCTAGGTGTGCACATGGCCTTAAAGTAGGCTCGTTTCCCATATGACCGGCACGGTGCACTTTAGTTTGGTGCGTCCATCTGTGCCAGAGAATCTTTAACACAGCTGAACCTCAACCCACTAATGAGACCTACTGTATGCTGTTTGTATGACTATATACACTGGCCAGAACAATACCTACAGTATATAACCCACGTCTTATTGAGAAAATTACCACATTCAGAATATCCAACCTGAATATGCTGTTTACATGTTCACCTTCAGAAGAAAAAGGGAATGCTAGTGTGCACATTAATGTAGCCATTGTTGCTGGGTCTTTTGTTTTTGAGTGGAATACTTGCAGTACAAAATGTAAAATAGATTACTGAATGCACATTTAATTACTTCTCTGCTGCTCATTCACTGTGGTCTGTTTGTTTTGTTTTAGGATCATATATGAGGCCTCCAGTTTTCCCTCCGGGAACTCCAAACAATACTTGAAAAACACTTGTGTTACAGAGGAATTCTCACTTGTATTAATTATTTTATATGCATGTGTACACTTGAAGTGTTGTCTTAAGGTTACTGTAAATCAGTGTTTCCCAAACTTTTTAGCACAATTCTCCTTGGAACCCAAACTGAAAAATCCACATACCATAGTATTTTTATGTATTGCACTGTTTGAATTTAAAAGACATCAAGATGAACATTGAACTTATTTTGCTAATTTTCAGTTATTGTTGGGAAATCAACAAAAACAAAAATAACACAGGAAGTTAAAGAAAAAAAAAATCAACAAAATCATAAAGAAAAAGAACAAAAATTAAGAAAATAATTCCCAAAAAAATGAACAAAAAATATAAAGTGTACAAAAACAGTCAAGAAGATGAACAAAAAAATGAAGAAAATAGTCCCCAAAATGAACAGTGTACAAATAGTGAAGAGAATGAACAATGGAGAAATAAATCCCCAAAATGAACAAAAATTAAGTATACAATAAAATGAGCCAAATAATTCACCAGATGAACAAAAATGTAATTAAATAAATAATGGGGAAAACGTGGAATACAAAATGTACAAAAGTGACCCTAAAATGAACAAATGATCAAAGCATGAACAAACTGCAATTTGACCCAGTAAAAAGCCCCCATGACTCATTTTTGGTTCCGAGCACTCAGTTTGGAAAACACTGGTATAAATAATTGTGTTTTGGAAATACAATGTGATGTTACTGTAGCTATAAATGTAATGTAAAGTTGTATGGGATCCATACAATGTGTACATACGTAAATGGATCATTATGGATTATTTTGTCGTTTACTGTTGGGTAGTGTCTGGGCGACACAGCTAGAAGGTCCTGGGTTCAATCCCAACACCAGGTGGTGGGGCCGTTCTGTGTGGAGTTTGCATGTTCTCTCCATGTCTGCATGGGTTCTCTCCGGGTTCTCCGGCTTCCTCCCACAACCAAAAACATGTACTAGGTTAATTGGCTACTCTAAATTGTCCATAGTTGTGATGCAAATGATCATCTGTCTGTATAGTCATGAGGTCTCAGCCTCAAATTATGAAGCGCCTAGAGATAATCAGTGATTATGATTGGTGCTACACAAATACAATTGAATTGAATTGTCTTCAGGAATGTTTTTTTTTCTGTGCATTTTGGTTTCATCATAATAAAAAGAAAACAAACAGGTGTTCAGCAGTGAGATTGTATTGTTGAACTGATTAAACATTACATTCATTCAGTAATGTACATTCTGGTTTGCTCCTGTAAAGCAGTGCTTCTCCACCGGTGGTTCTTATGCTGTGGTCAACAAGCTCATTAAACTTTTATTGAATTCAAACCAAGCAAATTTAAGTTAACAAAAGTGATCAGAAAATGAACAAAATGAAGAAAATAAACAAAATGGTCTGAAAATTAACCAAAATATTCCACTGAAAAAAAAGAAAATAAAGTTAATAAAATAATTAATGAACAAAATAAGAAATTTATGAAATAACAAAAAATAAAACGAACAAAGTAAACAAGAAAATGAACAAATTAAAATAAAATAATGGCAGAAAATGAATCAAACCATCCAGATGACGGGCAAAAATGAAAAAATAAAGAACAAAATAATCAACTTCATAATGTCTGTGTTACCTTGGCAACGGATGCTGCACGTGTCAAAGTCCAACATCAGGCTTAACAATAAAATGCAGCCTGTATAAAGATTGTTTTTTAACCCACTCAGAACAACTTGGCGGCCTACTTTGTGGCCCCGACCCGCCAGTTGAGAAACACTATGAAGGTAATGTCCATCCATACTGCAAAGTCTTTGAAAAGTAGGTGTCTTTGGCCTTCAGCGTCACCTTTAATACACATAGTGCCTTTGTACAGCATATCATCTTTTAATACTTGAACAGATTATCATGTCAGATTAAGAATTAATGAATCCCTGGTCAGTAATTCTTCATAATAACATGCATATACTGTAGGAGTAATATGGCCTTTCAAACAAAGTCCTTGAGTAATCCAAAGTATTTACAGTACATTTGAACTCCATACACATTATAAAAATGACTAAATAAAAAATAAATGTACTCATTTATCTCTTCATAAGAAAATAATCATGACCTTAAAGCTACTTCTCTTCAGCACTGGAACTCACGTAACGCACTACACACAGAGTATTCACACTGTAAGGCCATTATGACGATGTAATTCAAGAGAAAACCTGAAAATGAGAACTGGATGTTCTTTACAGCATCGCAACAAGAGGCTGAGAAATCAAATACAAAAATAAATTCTCCTGCAGCTTTCCATCGTCTCCACCTGGACACAAAAACTCACGATCTTACCAAGTGTATGTAGTTCCTGGTCCAAATGATCTCACTGCAATTGGTATCAGACACAGTCACTGAACGCGAAAGGTGAAGGCACCTGCCCACTGCCTCCAGGGCCTGTAAGCCCCTCCCAGTCCTGTCAGTCCGAGGTCGGGTCAAACTCATGCCATGGAGGCCGAGACCCTGCAGGTTTTCTCTCCAACCAGTCACT
>JAQQAE010007198.1:0-16044 GCA_029823295.1 Pseudamia nigra
AACATAACACTTTCAAAGTTTGCTGTTGGTTTAAAAAGGTCATTATTTTCTATCATTCTTTAGATTTGAATGTGTTTGATAGTCATGATACAGTAATAGTATAAACATTAACATTAGCTTCACCAGGTCTGAGTTGATAACTTGCGTTACACTTACAGTATATAGTCCCGTCAAATACTGTACATACACGCTGAAAAATAAAATAACCCATAACATAATAATGGGAATATGCCCTAACAACAATAGGAATTTCGTGTGTTTGTTTTCCTTTTCAAAGCGGCCACAGCTTCTGTTAAGCGCTTCCTGATGACGTACAGACGAAGAGCCATCGGGCCTCGGCACCCGGTAATGTGAGCAGAGAGGCGCTGGGGCCTGGAAAGGTGTGAAGTGGGCCCCGGCTCGGCTCGAGCCAAAATGACCCTAGTGTGAGTGCGCCCTGAGCCTTGTCCACACAGAAATGAAACAGTATTTTTCTTTGTCATTTTCAAAAGTGTTCCTTAAAAGCAGCATTATCTGATAAAAAATCGGGCTGCGTGACTCCATCTCCATCTTCCCCCTTTATAACCTTTGGTAGGAAAGACAACTCTTCACCACAGGTTATTAGATATACACCGAAGTATAACTCCCACTCCTCATCTGTGTCGCGTTCTTGGGGGTTGGGGGCAAGTTCTGTCAGGGATACCGACCTTGGCACCACACCAGGTTAGCACACGCAGGTCAAGGGAGATGTGGAGCTACAATATGGTGTCATCGTTTCAGAAAAGATGCAAGGAAACGCAAGGGTGGCATTTTCAGATTTATCCACTTTGGGACCTGGTGTCAAAAAGTAGCGTTTTTGGCCTCCTAAAACACTGGCTCCATGTGGACAAAACAACTACAGTAAATGGTAAAGAACTTATGTGGATACTCTTAAAGTCATTTCCGTGAGGATGACCTCTTAATCTGTCCAGTCCTACTAATGAGACAACTACTGGCTGAGTGCCGAAACACATACAAAAGACTAATCATCTCTAGAACTAAGCATTTTCTTACACATTCACATTTTCTATCAATCCTCAGAAGTGTCAAGAGTAAAGAGATAAAGAATGGGGCAGAAGGGAAAAAAGTCAGCCATGGTGTGAAAAGTGTCTGCCACCACGTTGTCATTAACACCCAGTGGTGCTGGAGTAAGGGAGGGAGAGCAGACGGGGCCTCCAAGCACTAGGAGCGAAATTGCAAAACCAAGGTTCCTGATACAACCTGTTATTATTTTTGACACAAGCCATTTACAATAGCTATGAAGGTGGCAATGGAAAATGTAATATTGATTGTATGCCCTCAAGGCTTTGCTCCCCTGACTTCTAAACGTCACACGTCTCACATATGTTGGCTGTGATGATATGCTTTTCTTTTTTATTTTATTTTGTTTCCCCCACTTCCACAAATCCCATTTCAGAGGCTTTGTTGATAGTTTATTTGATGAGGTAATTACATTGTTAGATTGAGAGGGCAAGGGGATGTTTTGGGAGTTGAGAAAATAATAGAAAGCCATATAACTACGCCTGTGCAATGTGATATTGGGCTGATGTGACAGGTGTTAATGTACCCAATGGCAATCTGTATTTCATCTCTTTTTCATGAGGGTGCTTACAGAATTATTTCCAAATGATGTTTAGGAAACATTAAGCAACCATTGCAGACTGGAATAGCTGTGGCTCATTTCAGTATTATTGAGATACACTCAGTACATCAAAGACACGTATGGAAAGGAATCAAGTTTTCCTTAAACGGACGAATGATGTCCTTGGCCTCATTTGATTGTAAGACACAAAGACGCAGAGCTTTAAATGTAGTAGTTAGAAAGTAGAGGAAGTTTATTAAGCTCCTGTAATACAGTGACTAACTAAACAAACTGTGGAACAACTGGGAAAATCGTTGGTCGGTGGAGTACTCTGCCTCTGTCTGTCTGTGACAGAAACCTGTCAAAACCAAAACAAACATGTTTAACAAGGCCCTCAAAGGACCGGAGACAATTGTGCAAGCCTGTGTGAGGTGCAGCGGAACTCTCAGTATCTGGGGAGATTGTAGGGGTTATCTGCCAATGTGGTAATTACACTAGGGCCTCTCTCTCTGGTAAGTGTGACAACTTTCCTCTTGTTTCTAAAATGAATGCGTGACCTACACATCACCTTTCCATGTAGCAAACCACTGATTGCTGTGTTAAAAGCTATCTTTGTGAAAAGTGCTGTCTAAGAGCTCTTTTTCTCTGGTGGTAGGCACACTGAAACCCATCGTTATGGACTTAAATGATGATTTAAATGACCCTGTGAATTTCCCTAAAAAGAAAATATTGCAAGGGGCAAAACCTTTGTGATTATGAAGTATTCTCCATAATCTACTTTGTGTGTAACTGTTTAAAATTCTGCTTTTTAAAAGCATTAAAAATTCTCAGTTAAACCTTTTGATAGTGGATTTTTTTCCAACAATATTATCCTCATTAATACATTGCACATTTTGCAGAGGCCTTTTAGACTGTTGCTATCAGCATTGTCATTAGAACATACAACGTGAAGTCAGTTCATGTTAGTGCCGCCATCATTTGTCTGGCTAATAGTGTCTCTTATTCTCCCATGTACAGTCCAGGCCCACATGGTTTTATCTCTGTCATCACATTATGTTGAGTGGAGGAAAATCACTCTTAATGACAGAGATTATTGGCTTTGTGTTTTGGTTTACCAGTAAATTCCGGCCATGCCAAAGGGATTTCCCGGCATAAGCCTTTTACTATCAGTTTACAATAATTGTTCCACTGCATTAACATAGGATATTAAAATCATTTTTTTCTGTTTCATCTGGTGATATTATCTAGTAGTAGTCCAGGAAATGTCCAAACTCAAAATAATCAACTTTCTATATTACTTTAGGTGAGATAAAGCTGTCATTCAATACTTGTCAGTCAACTTTGTAGCTTAAAAATCTTACTTCTCTGGGAAAAAAATAGCAATATCATAGATCTGATAGATGTTATTTATAAACTAAATAGCACCATGTCATGTATGTGAATATAACGTTAGCTATACCCATATGCAAAAGAGAAAAAATAAAGTAATAAAACTCTGGACTTAATCATTAAAACTAGACTGATTAACCCCAAGGAATGTCAAAATACTTACAATTCCTCCAGGAGTCACTTGAATTGATCCCCATGAGTAAGTGAAATGGGTGTAAACATATATGTATGAAGGGGTGGTGTGTTTTATGTTAATGTAGCTGTTGATCACAACGTCAGAAGGGTGAACTTTGGTGTCCATCCATCCATTATTCTCCATCATGCCAACACTATCTCACTCCTAAATTGCCATATTGTGACATTGGGTCATGTCCCGAGTTGTCTCATACTAGCAAACTGTTGAAACTGTATCATGGCTTAAGCTTGTACATCATTTCGGACAGGTGACAGGTGGGTGAGAGCCTACCATGCTGGCTTTGATTAACAACTACCTGCAGTTTATTTATTATTTAAAAACACAATCAGGATTCCATCACAGACAAAGTTTGCCAATGCTTAATTACAATGTCCTACCTACATTACTAACTGTTAGCATTAATGCAGTGCTGGTCTATAAAGTCTATCAGCTAGCATGGCATTTAGATTTGCTGACATTATTATGCACTCGCTAATCACTGTACAGTCCACTATACTGACTTTACCATTGTGTAGGGGTGTTCAAATGTATATCAAAAATAATCCTACCTTCTGATACCAATTTTACAGTCCAATGTGTCACATCTTACAGATATGAAATATAGTCACACAGATATAGAGCTGTGTTATAGTATATAAGCTATGACCATTAAAAAACAAGACTAAAACTGTAATGCAGTTTTTTTGAACATAAATATGTTGTTTTTCCTCAATCTCTTCCCCTTCTGCATCAACACACCGTTTAATTTGGATCGTCCACTGATTAAAGCAATGTAGTAAGAAGTAGGTCTTCAGACATTTCTTTCACAACATGCTTTTCTTAACTTTGACACAGATTCAAAATATGTTCCTTTGAGCACAGATTTGATCTTTGGAAAAAGCTGCATGGTGCTAGATCAGGGGAACAGGGAGGGTGATCAAGCACTGTGATTTGTTTTTGGGCCAGAAACTGCCTTACCAGGAACGCAGTGTGAGTCGCAGTGATGTCTTGATGAAAAATGAAACCATTTTTCCACAATTGTGGTCTTTTTTGTTTGATTTTCAAATAATTTGTTCAATTTGTTGAATGTTTTCAGAGGTTTTTTGATGTGCATGGGCATCCATTCATCGTCTTGAACATCCTCTCTGCCTTCACAAAATCTTTTGTGTCATTCAAACACATGAGTATGTGATATTCAGTATTGCATATACACCTCAGTTAATGGACAAAAAGATTAAGCTGCTGTTTTGTTCAATTTCACCAAAAAATTCACGCTAATGCTTTGCTCAACTTTTAAGTGAATCGTTTTCTGATGTCTTCGTAAAAACACATGTACTTCAATCAGTCGCTAGCAGTGAATTAAGATGTAACTTGGTGAAAACCTGCAGCAGTTGTGTGTGAATACCCAACCTTTAATAGATAACACTCAGTGTGACTGCAAACCATGTGGTTTCATCCTCATCAGCACAGTCTCATTATTTAATAGACATACATACCTCTAAACTTAATGAGTCTGCAAAATCCCTCCTTACTGTGTTCGACTGAGTGAACTAATGCATGTTTATTACTATGTATTCTTAAAATCGTTTCTGACACATTTATTTACTTCAGCCGCAGAAGGCACCAGGTCTTTACTTGAGACAATCTTTGTTTCTAATTTCCTGTTTAATGAGTATAATTGGTTATATACTATACCGGTAATATTAGTCAAATTTGAAAGTACTGCATTGTAGAGCCACAGAATTATTTCTACTTTCCTATGTGTTATAATCTAAATTTCCCATCTGTTACAAGTAAAAGAATTAATTGCTTAACAAGGTTTTTTTATTGCTTACATTAAGCTCCTGCCAATTTCTACACGTGGGCAGTTTTGATGAAATATTTGACAGAATCACCTACAGTGACTGAAATCAGACAATTACACTTCAAATAAGTGATTTACAGTGATAATGTATTAAATGAAATTAATATAAGTGAACATTATTTGCTTAACTGGCAGCACATTATATGACCGATGCCAGAAGTTTATCACATTTTTTCACCTTGTCTATATTTTAGACTGGCCTGTAATTGATTCTGTTGACTCTGGCCTGTATACAGTATGCAGTGCTATGAAAAAGTGCTTGCCTGCTTCCTGATTTCTTACTTTTATATATTTGTCACACTTAAATGTTTCAGATCATCAAACAAATTTAAATAATAAATTTAAGCAAACACAAGTAAACACTTGTAAATGAAGGTATTTTTAAGGGGAAAATAAATCCAAATGTGAAAAAAGTGCTTGCACCCAAGAGCACAGTGACGACTCATCCACGAAGTCACAAAAGACCCCACAACAACATCCAAAGAACTGCAACAGGACAATGATTCAAAATACACCAGCAAGTCCACCTCTGAATGGCTTAAGAAAAACTAAATGAAGACTTTGGAGTGGCTTTGTCAAAGTCCTGACCTGAATCTGATTGAGATGCTGTGGCTTGACCTTGTAAAGGAGACTCATGCTCAAAAAAATGCTCAAATGTGGCTGAATTACAACAATTCTGCAAAGATGAGCGAGCTAAACTTCCTCCACAGTACTGTAAAACACTCACTGCCAGTTATTGCAAGCACTTGAGTGCAGTTGTTGCTGCTAAAGGTGGCCCAACCAGTTATTAGGTCTAGGGGATGAGCACTTTTTCACACAGGGCCATTCAGGGTTGGAATTTTTTTTCCCCTTAAATATGAGAAACTGCATTTAAAAATTGCATTTTGTGTTTACTTATGTTTTCTTATATATATAATTTAAATTTGTTTGATCTAAAACATTTACGTAAGCGTGACAAATATACACAAAAGTAAGAAACCGGGGGGGGGGGGCACTTTTTTCCAGCACTGTATAAAGAAAACAATAATACCACAATGTATATTAAAGCATCAAAGTGGCAGTCCACAGCCCACTGGGATATGTACACTTCCTTTATACAGTGTGTAGATTAATCATAAGCTAAATTATTCCAAAATCAATCACAATAAACGTATGCATTTGTTTTAGGATTTCAGCCACTTACATTCCCTGTGCCAAAAAGAAGTGTCAGACTGAAAGCAGAGCTCCAGCATTGCAGAGTTGTGTCATGAGTTGAGTCATCTCCTACTTATCTAGTCAGCAATAACTGCCACCCTGATGCTCCCTTAGGTTTTTCAGCTATATATGCTTGTGAAATAACCACCCAATTAGGCAGCCTATACTGGAGAACTGAGATTGTTATCACAGAGCTGGTCACCAAGGATCCAAGATAAGCAGAGGATTTTCTTTAAGAAGACAGTAACAGTAACCAAACTGAAATCAAACTCAGTTAAAATGAATGCAGACATATTATGGTGGATTGCCTTTAAAATAAAAGTCTCAGCAAATTGATTTTCAGAGCGTACTGGAACAAACAGTAGCATGCTTCCTTTAGGGAAAAAAGCTCTGCCTGTGTAGGGTTGACACATTAATTAGCTGGTTTGTGTACACTCGTTTGACTTTATTTTCATTGCTCAGCAAAACTTTTTTCACTTGTTAGCAATCTGCTAGGGCCTGTTATTTGTTGCACACATTTTGTACAAATATTTAATATTGTGCACAGTGTTTATCAGCATTGATACAATAGATCATTGGGGCATGTTTTTAAAAAAGTAAAATCAGCAGCCTTCTCTTATTTATTTATTAATTTTATATTAGGGTTTTGAGATAAAAGTCAAAATGTTGAGAATAGTCTTGAAAAATGAAAGGTTAAAGTTAAATTTTGTGAATAAATCTGACAACTGGTGTTAATCTTATGTGATTGCTGCTACCTTGTTTTGAGAAATATGTGACATTGTACTTCAGTACTGGTTTTAGTTAAAAAAATGAAAGATTTCTCTTTTTCCCAGTAAACAGTGTTTTAACAGGTATTAGCTATTAGGACTTAGAGGAGGGACTGCAAAAATGGTTGCGTTCACAAGAGAAACCAATATAAATTTAGCCACATTTGTGTAAACTGAAGTACCTGATCATGGGCAGACTGAGTTCTTGGACTACTTTGGGAACGTATCTGAACAGTGGCAGCTGGTGAAATTACTTTGGGGGGTGCACAGTTTGCAAGTCAATTTTCAGATGTGCTATAACCACTTGTCAGGATATGGTATAACACCATTCTCATGCAACTCAACTAGTATTTTAATACATTAAATTAAAATAAAAATACACTTTTGCTTTTCCAGAAAAATATTTTAAATGCATTATACAGTACCTGATGGAATTCACACTTTATTTTGGTTCCTGGCAGTTGAAACAGGAGGCAGAGAAAATAAAACAAAGTGCTGGCCTCAGCACAAGCAGTTAGCCAAGGCTTGTTCTGATACCAGCATCTTGAAAAAGGCCGTGTATAATTTCTTCTCTGTGCTGGGTTTGTCTTTTGATTTGGATGTCGGCTGGTCTGGTCCAAGCTCTTTAACCTGTGGTGGTTCCATGTCATGGGGAAGTTTTTAGGGACAAAACTGTATTGGATTTTTTCATGCAAAAAACGTTCCTCCAACTGCAAACAAAACCACATGCCACAGCAAATTTCTTTTTCCAGGAACTGTCTATTTGCCAACAATCCAAAAGGCGCTGGCTGCAGTTTTATGTGCCCTGATGTTCTCTGATCTTTTCTATTGGAGGGGGGCATATTGCTCATGCACCATTTATAGTGGGAGTCTATGGGAAAGATTTTTGTGTCCCAGAGGAACAGGATATATGTTACTGTTGGGCCCCAGGATGAATAGCTACAGCATTTTGCTGTTGCTAATAGGGATTCTAATTAACTAACAAAATTAAACTTGACATTCAGCAAACAACCAACAACATTTTTAAACTACATTTGAATTTAGATTATACACATGGCTAATGGACTGTATAATATATAGCTTGTTAATTTGAATTTTTGTTTCATTTTAAAATTATGTGTGGGCCACCACTGTATCTGATCACCAAAAAGACAAAAACTCAACTTTACTGATATACTGATATTTATATAGACAACACATTTTTTGTTATAGAGAGCATATATATTTTTACCTAACTGATTAAAAGGAAAAAACTATCCATCTTTATCGCTCTTTACACTTCATTTAGTCTAATTGTTTGCATAAATCTGAGGCAACTGTCAACTATGCATGAGGTCTGTTATTTTTTGGAAGCTAAAATAGATTGAAGTCACAGAATATTATTTCCCATTTTAAAAGAACTGAACTTTTGCAAGGACATAGTGATGATTCAAACTTCAAATAAGACTGACTGCCAGCTGAGAAGAAATGGCTTTTAAATATTGGAAGAACTGTTTGAAGCATTGCTGAATATTTTGAGTTTCTGTGCTTTCATGTGGCTGGGTTGATGTGAAGTTCAGCCCCTATTCTCACTGGTGTTCTTGTCCTCATCAGTGTCTCCCCTGCCACATGCAAGATGATGTCTGTTTCACGGACACACAGAATCACGTATGCGTCAAGGCTTCCCATCGTGGCGCGAGAAGAAGTTTTGATGAAAACTCGAGAAAGGATGTGAAAAAAAAAACCAAGGAGACCAAATCAGCAGCTCTATCAGCCCTCGTAAGTGCTGATCCCCCCTGAGAGAGCTTGTGGGATCACAATACTTCCCATAAAACAGTGGGAGTGCGGCCAGCCGTCTGAAAAGGCCTCTCACTGAAGTGAAGGAACTGAACTGGAGAAAGGAAAGTGAGTGGAGCGAAGGAGGAGGAAAAAAAAGGTTCTCGTATGTGCAGGTTGAATGAGGGTCTTAGTGGTCAAACCTATAGAATTAGAGCTGGACTGGTGGAGTGGGAGTAGGTATGTGGGGACAGAAGAAGATGGGGGTCTTGTTGGTCATTATATAAAGCCTAAGTACAACACCAACCCCTTATTCTCCCACTCCTGAAGGTTCACGTCCCTGCTGTGTTTACCACAGGCCCCCTATGGATTCTCTTAAATCAGGCAGGAATAAGAGGCAGGACTGTGTACTCCCACTGTTTCACATTTACCTGAAGCTTAGCCTTTTGACCTCAGCTCTGCATGTCTCTCAAAGGAACAAATTATATCCCTGATTAAATTTCTATGTCTTTAGTATAAAATATTGTATAAAAGTAATGTTGACTAATTTGCAAGAAAGTAAAGCTGTTTATTTGCATCTTTTTTCTTGGAGCGTTACGAGATTGAGTAAATTGCTCTGGCAGAGGTGGAACATTTACTTTGCTGTTTCATTGCGTGTTTTTATAACCTCATTGTAAGCTGTGTGTATTTGAGTTTTTAAAGAATGTGGTTACGGGCCAGTGGTAATTCCCTGTACATTCCCTGCAGTGAGATAAAAATATCAGGTTGTCGCACAATGCTGCATTTTAAAACTTGCACTTAAAACCCAGAACTGAGTGGGAAAAAGGGCTGAGCAAATGAATCATTCCAAGTTGTATAGCTGTTACCTGGTTGAGGGGACATATGAGTATGAATGCATGGAATAAATATGTCGCTATTTTATGAAGTGTGAAATGGACCAATGCAAAGGCTCTGTTTTTCATTGCGGAGGTGACTCCACTTTTACAGGCATTTGCACCTCGAAGTTCGACAGTTTGGAAACTCAAATTTATGAGTCTACTGGCAACTGGTAGGTTTATTTTCAAAACTTGGTGTTTAGCTACCTCCTTAAATGTTATTTTCAGTCACATGACAGAATACGATAATGATGCACACATTAACATAGAGGCTGGGCTATTTACACAGCTTAAGGCAGTGTCCAGAGGTTGCAAAAATCACTCACTCGTACAACCCTGAGTCCTAATGACCCAACAATCCCAGACACTTAAAAAAAATAGCTCATTATCTGTTTAGCTGGCTGGGTGTGTTTGTCATCAGTGGAGTGACTCGCTGTGAATAATGGCTCCTAATAAATTATGTGAAACAGAACTTGCTCTATTTCACATGCTACAATACTAATTAATGAGCAGGTTCTCATTTGTTTTTTCCTGTAGGGAGAGTTTAGTAAGTGTGTCCGTGAAATATCAATACTCTCCATCTCAGACAATACAACTATATATCGAATTCAGTTACAGTTTAACACAAGTAATTGTTGGCTTTGTTGCAAAGTGATGAAATTTGTCTGTTGTCAGGGTGTTTGGTGAGGGTGATAAAAATCAAGCAGAGTTTGCATGTCACCTCTTGTATGGGGTTAGTGAAAAATATGCTTTGATTAAGGTTACAAAAGTATTGCGATTCAGTTTCACCTCACAGACCTAAATGGCCACCCATAATATGGTCAAAAATCTTTCAAATTTGCTGTTATTTGTGCAAAAATCATGAGCAATCTCCTTTTTCAACAATAAAAAAACATTAACTTTATCTATTCAACTTTACGATGCTAACTGCTGGAATATGTTTGAAAAGCAAAATTAATACAGGCGAATTAGGCACCACAAAAACTCTTTGTTTAACCATCTGTCTTTAAGGATTAAATTATAATAAAGACATAAGGTGCATTTCCATCCAGGTGATGGAAACACCTCAAATTTTGAAAAAGTTTGAAATGTTGCATCAAAAATGTTACTGCTCTAAAGTGGTGGAAAAACCGGCTTCATTGAAAAAGTAAATGATGAAAACACAAATGATGTAAATGATAAAAGTAAAGAACAGTGCCAAAAAAAAAAAAAAACAGCTACCGGTACTTATGTTAGTGGCAGATAGAATAGCTATTCTAAGGCTTCAACCCTCCATCTGCTCTGTCATGACATGCCATCTTTATTTATAAAGCACTTTAAAAACAAGAAGGCTGACCAAAGTGCTGTACAATAAAATAACCATAAGGACAGAAATAAAACAAAACAGTAAAAATATACAAAATAGATAGAAACAGAGGGATTAAGAAAAACAAATAACTAAAAAAAAGAATAAAATGAGTAGAAAACATTGTCAGTTTCGAGATCGTACACCAGGAACGATTTGACATTTTGCGTGACACATAGAAACAGAAGCAACAAAACCACCAATAGAGTAGAGCGGTAGACGGCCTGACACACAACAGCGCCATTTTGATACGTGACTTGACGTGCCTTGATCACATGCTTGTAAGCACACAGTAATGCCACAATAGCAAGCTTAAAGTGCATATGACACGATTTTTGCATAAAGAAGAAAGGCCACCAAATGCAAAAACGAACATATTACAAACAATATTACATGTAAAAAGCATCCCCCAATCACGAACAGAACTGAGGAAAAAGGACATTCGTGGATTTCACTGAGAAGCCGCCGCAAATGTCGGCACCAAATTGATGACATCACAAACAGAATATCACGTCTGTCAGCAGCCACATTCTGGGTATAAAACAGATTCAAGCCGTATTTGGACTTGATACAGCTGAGTGACCACCATAACAACAACTCTGACAGCCCAGACCACATGTCCATTGATGAGAATGATGATTAAGACTCAAGGGCATGAACGTCTGGGCAACACAGACTGGTATATAGTTTAGATCCATGGCACTGTATAGTCATTTTGATTGATTAATTAATATGTTTCCTCCATATCTGGGGGTAAGGTCTAATTTTACCAATACTCACAGCTCCTGCCTTCTAATCAATGAATAAAACCACACATCCTACACATCTCCACAATTGTCAGAATCTCAGCTAAAAAAAGAGTCAAAAGATGACAATGCCGCTGAATCTTTGCTTTGCCTTTTACTGTGCTTCATAAACCAAATGTAAATCTAGATTGTATCACACTCAATGAAAGCTCACACCAACCTGAATCCAGCGGTATATATGTAACTTAAGTGTATAACTTTCAAAATTGCACAGCAAACAGACAATACAGAAAAATCACAGCAACAAAACCCAACAACGATAACAAAGTTCATTTTACCTTTGATGTTTCTCATCAACAGTTGCTGAATAAAACTCCATATTTTGCTAAATCAATTTTATATATTTCCAACAGCTATATAATCACTCCACATTCTGTTGTGTTTGGGCCAAACCACCATGATGAATGAGAGCAGCTCTCGTCCGTAACGGCGTGCGTTTCCGTGTTTTTGTCTGTGAAGTGAGCTCTGCACAGCAGTAAACACGCCATTTCTTCAAAAGATCTGGGTCTGTAGGAAATCTACATAAACTAAAACCATCCTCACAAGTGTTCAAACAATAGTCAGCCACACAAGGTTCAGGCATGACTGGCAATCCCACCACCTCCACTCGAAATTCGGACACAAACATACAAAACATAAGAGAAATAGCTGGTAGCTGACGGAAATGGTCTCTGCCAGTGACGTCGCATCTGGCTTCTTCGTCTCTGGCCTGGTTTATGGGAAGCTATCGCATTTTTCCTGGTGCTCGATTCAAATTCAATAAATTCCTGGTTTGTGAGTTGGCATTTGAGCCATTGTCATATGTGGTTCAAATGCTTTTGATGTGATGTAAGCTATAACTAAAAAAATATTTTCGTGTTATTTCTACTTTTAGAACATACAGTTGGAGGATAAAACTTAAAATGTTTTTCATTTTTTTGAGTTCATAATAACGGTGGGCAGATGGTGTCTGACCTTTCCAGATTTTAGTGGTGAAAATGTCACACCCATGCACTTTTTTCTCCTATGGGTAGAAGTGCCCTTATCTGTTTTCTATGGTTTAGTGCCTCCCAAGATCTGCAAGAGGTAGTTGCTGGAATTGTTGAATTTCTGAAAATTCATATTAAAAATGAGATGCTTTTTGTAATTTACTATCACAATTGTGGAGATCTTTTTCTGTGTGCAGCTAAGACCCAGTGTCTTTATATTCACTACCTTCACCAAGTGCTACAGTACTTAGAAGTTTCTTAAACCTAAAGATGAATGATGGTGTTTCGGTAGCTCAAACATGCTGTTGGTAATGTCTTAACATTTATATTAAGGATCAACATTTTGTCATTACTCATAATTAAAGGTGCTGTCTGCAATGTTGGCAAACTAGCTAGTAGATCATTCATGGCAGATGGACATAAATGATTAAACAGGTGACCTGCGTGAAATGAAGAATATACGTATGGCCAGCATTGCATTTAGATCATAATATACAGTATTTGCCTTTTCATTCAGGATGGGAATAACTACTGTTCCTCTTCTATTTTTATGTCCACAAAAAAACAAGACCCACTTTTAGGCTTGGTGAGTGTTTATTTCAAATCCAAATCTAATTCATTCTTCTACACTCATCAGTCTGTTTTACTGCTTTGTCCAGTTGCTATCCGCCATTAAGAGCATGACTGCCAAAGGCTATGACCCTTAGTCCATTGATTGTGTAGGATCAAGTCACATCATGGGTGACCTTTGAGCATGGAGTCCACTCCAGCTCTTGGCCTCAGTTTGCAGCTGTGGTGAGAGTTGGCATTCTTCCCCTGTAGGTCAGGATACCATTAGCCTTCACTGTAAAGAATGCAGCACCATTTGTAATGACCGAAGAACAGACAAAACTCTACATGAGAAACAAGGAACCAATGACCTCTTTCTGTTTTTGTAGTAAAGCTCCACTGATCTGTTAAAATGTCATTTGCCTCATTCCTCACTAGTTAAATTCCGTTAAATATTAAATGCTGTGTCATTTATCTTGCATCCCAAATTATGAAGCTGATAAATTGTAGCAGGACCATTAAATGTCAAAAAATGTGAGTCTCTGTGCATGTAAATACATCATTCATGGTAAATTTACATGATAAATGATTTTAAAAGTCTCAGACAGACTTAGAATCTCTGTTGTTGCACTATGTAATGGGATTTTAATGGCTCTAATAGCCAAAACACATGTCCCAACTAAGCTGCTTCATGTAGGCTGAAGCTTGTTCAGTGTGACCAACAGACATATGGCACCTTCCTTCACATAAACTAAATCATGCTTTCTACAGCTGGGATGGCAAACATTTTTAATCTAGGCTCGTATCTTTTTCTTTGTTTGTTGAAGTCCTTTCCCCCTTATGTTTACTTCTAACTTATGTGGTCTTTGTCTTGTTTTGGGTGTAAAGAAAAACACTGACTTACTGCAGTTTTCCACCAAGCTCTTATGAGTGGTGGTGAAAAGACTGGAGACATCTCTAAACCTTCAGGGACCTCTTACAGCCACAAGTGTCTGCAGGGCTGTCTACGCTGGAGTCTGTTTTGTTTAAGCCTGGGAAAGAGAAAGGCCTTGTAGTTTTCCAAACCCTTTGAAATACCCATTTTATGATCGATTCACAGACCAGATCAGTAAACCCAAAGGAGCTCAGATGCTCCAGGGAAGATCATAGATTTTGAAAATGGTGGTATTTGTGTTTTATGCAGGCAAACTGACAAAGATGTTGATTTGTCCTGAGCATCCATTGCTCCACAGGCTTTTAGATGAAGATGTTGGCTCACTCTGAAATCTTTGCCAATCTATCTCACTGAGGGACAGGCAGGCTTAAAGTTTTCCCTCTTGTCTTTCTCACCAGTTCTCTATCCAATTTTGCCCCACCAGCCCTGCAACCCTCTTTCCAGGATTCCTCATATTTTTTTGTGATATCAATTTTCTGTTATTTTTTTCCTCTTTTTTCTTTTCTGTAGCTTGAGAAAAAAACTTCTTTTCTATTAGTGTGTAATGCTTGTTCCAGTAAAAATTGCTGTCAGGAGCTGCAATCCCAAACATTGTGTTCAGCCGGGGTACATCTTTGATGTCTTGACTAATAGAAATGGTTTGTTTTTGTCTGGGGGTCTCGGCTGGTTATGTCAAACAGTGATTTCATCATGTGTCTTTTTAGTATTGTTTTACATACAGAAACTGACTTAGTTAAGTGCTGAGAGGAAGAACTTTGTAGAGACAGAGGACAAGATGAATGACCACTTTTTGGGGCTTATCAGTGATCAATGTTTGAGCCGCTAATCCCCTGTGCACTTACAACACTCATATCTCAGTGACTGACTTGATACATATACACTCATGTCTAAGAAGGCCTTATTGTACTTAGTCAGGAAGAGAGTGACTAGATATTGTGAAGTTAACCCTTTACACCCTACACTAGGAAAAAATGCCATTTGCAGTCTTTTCACATTTCTTAGCGAACTGTAGCTAATGCTGTACACTGTTGTGACTGTAGAGGAGCAGAAGAGAGCCTTGAGATAATCATGAACAAAATTGTGCATCGACTGTTGTTGAGGGGAAAATAATTTTGTTCTGCAAAGTTTTTCAGTTTTCAGTTAGCAAAATAGCATTAATATTTGTACACCCATCAGCACCTGATCTCCTGCTTCCTCCACAAGTCAAAATACTAAGAAGGCTAAATATTAAGCCTGACCAATAAGGTGGCAGCAAAATGCAAACTCTAGCTTTTCTTTATTTTTCTTTATTTTTATTATTGGGCACTGTCACATGAAGAAAAAGGGGGGACAAGAGCTACCTCTACTGCAGAGGATAACTTTATGACAAGTACAAGTCTCAAAAACTGCCAATTTACAGATCATGTTTGATGATTTTCCTCTTGCTCTTCATTCCGTAAGTGGCCCCCATGAGAGCTACTTTCATCATGATTTGATGGTTTTAGTGACTGCACTTAGATCGGGTGTGTTAAGGGTGGTGTGCCCTCAGCACGTGTATGTCATGCATAACTGTGAACATATTGAATAAAAAGAAGATCCAAAGGTCTGAAGCGGTCCGACTTCAGCAGGGAGCTGCTGTTAGGGCGACATGTCAGTCAAACCCCAGCATGGTGGTCATTTGTCGGACCGTTTGCCGTGGTGTCTTGGTGGCGGAGCAAAGAGTTAAAGATGGACCATCCCATTACTTATTAGAGGGTGTTGCAAATTTTTTTTATTGTCCCTCGTTGTGAGGGTTGTGTCAGGAAGGGCATCCGACGTAAAAAAAAACTATGCCAGATCAAACA
>JAQQAE010007199.1:0-16044 GCA_029823295.1 Pseudamia nigra
AAACCAAGGTGAAGTGATTCCAAGACACAGAATGTTTCTTACCAGAAGCCGCGGTAAAGAGCAATGAATTCGATTCAGACAGGGCAGCAGAACTGTTTGGGAAACATTGTTTGGGATCCATTTTTGTTTTATAGAGAATAGCGCACCCAACTGTTCAAACAGATGAGTCACGTCTGAACCGTGGTTCAATCAAAAACAATGCATTTGGTGCTTTGGACGTCATCAATCACGTGATCAGTGTCATTTGACACACGCCCTGGAACATTGTGCCAAACCACTCTGTTTCACAAAGGTGAAACAAGCGCTGAAGCATCCGTGTCAAACGGCCCATCCCTAGAGAGGAGTATTTTCCTTTGTTTTTATTCAGAGTTTTAAAGCTTTTTTGTTTGAATTGTAATGTTAGTTTGTAATATATTTTGTAGTCTATAATTGTTTATTGTGGGATGTTAATTTTAGATTTGTGTTTTGTTGTATTTTGTAAATATCTTGACTTCACCTGCAGGATTAGTGGGCGGGGTTTCAGGAATCAGGCAGGGTATATAAGACTGACACTTCATTTGCTGGGCAAGTTGTTGACCATGTAGTCTGCCATGCGTTGGTCTCCCTTTGATGTACTGTAGCAGCTCAAAATAAAGGGGGTAACAATATGGTTTTGATTTTCAACCACCTGTTGTCAAAATATGCATTACTATCCATACAGTATATTTCAAGCTAGTTAACAATTCCATATCTGACATCACATTTTGGCTGCAAACACATACATACAGTAAATGCCTTCAACTGTCACTAAAGTGTTTATACTGTATACATACAAAAGTGTTTTAAATTCCAAACCATTCTTCTACACATGAAAGTTATGTTGTTACTAACCTGCAAGTTGCTCTTTAAGGAGTTTTAGAAACTCGGCAAATGCACAAATGATACTGAAGAAAGCAAACAACTGTACAGCACGTCAGGGTATCAAAGCTTTATTTTTTTCTAAACGAAATCTGCCAATTAAATTTTTTAAGTTGAGTGGTTTTGTCTGACAACTATGAATAATGAACCACTTCATTATCTTCTCTTACATTCTTTTACTTAATATGAATACATTTACAACAGGAATACAGCAACTTTTGACAAAAAAACACCACTACAGCTTTTGTCGCAGGCAGCATTTTTAGCCCTTGTACCTATGTCCCACATACTCAGACAATATTAGATGTATAGATTCTGAAGAGAATGTGTTCAAGCCATAGATGGTATTTTTCAGACTATAAGGCGCAATATCAATGAACGGGTCTATTTTCATACATAAGGCGTGCCAAATTATAAGGTGTATTAAGCGAAACAAAACAGATAAGTTAAACTTTATTCAACTCATTCATAATAACTCCCAACATTGTTCAGAAAATACAGTACACTCACTTTTTCATTTTATTTCTCTTCCACAAATCCATCAAATTCTTCATCTTCAGAGTAACAGTTGGGCGATTTTGACATCAAGCAAGCCCAGATCCCTCTTGTCATTATCTGAGTCAGTCTTGTTGCTGTTACTTAGCTGTTCAGTGGTGATTACGGCCTTCATGAAAGCTTGGACGACACTTGAACCTGATACCTTAGCCCAGGCGTCCACGATCCATTGGCAGATAGTGGCGTAACTCGCCTGGTGTTGCCTTCTTGTCTTGGTGAACGTGTGTTCGCCTTCTGTCATCCAGTGCTTCCACGCAGCTCACAATTTAACTTTGAACGACCTGTTGACATCAATATCTAGCTGCTCTATTCCCATGTTCTGCTGCGTGACTGATAGCCTTGAGTTTGAAATCCGCTTCGTAAGCATGTCTCTTATCAGGTGCCATTTTGCCATTAGCTCCTCCCCCCTGATTGTTGATCAGTGACCTGCTTTAGTGACTGTTTGGATAGAAAACCTGCAGGGTGTCAGCCCTCCATTGGCACGAGTCTGAGACCCCTGCGGTAGCCAAATTGCTACAACAGTCCATCAAGCAGTGCTCCATAGCTTACCAAAGTCGTACTAAAACATTTTGACAGATTTTTGAGCGCTGAGTACCACATAAAATCAGTTCAAGGTCAGTAAGCACAACCAGAATTAATACATAAGGCGCTCCGGATTATAGGGCACACTGTCAATTTTTGAGAAAATTAAAGGATTTTAAGTGCGCCTTATTGTCTGAAAAATATGGTATATTTGTGGACAAACTGACCATGACATCACCCATTTGTTTCTAAACAGCCATTTTGAGGCCAATCGAGTTGTCACTTCCTGGATGACATCTTGGAGCTGAAAACAGGATGTTACCATATTTGGATGATAGGCGGCAGAGCTGCAGGAGCATAGAATGTCAGGGGTTTCATGAGGAAGCTAATGCTAGCTGCTAGCTTACTAACTTGGTAAACCTTCACCAAGCATTGCCAAACAAAGTCATATTACAGTGTTGTTAGTGTAAACACGTTTCCAGAACTACAGTCAAGTGTATCTCAGGTAAAACTATGCTCTATTGAATAAGTAGAAGATATGAAGGTCTGAGTCTGCTGGCGAGTTGAGTTACCATAGTGACGTGTCAATCGAAGCCCAACACAATAGTGGTTTGTCTGATTATTTCCCATAATATTTTAATAACAGAGCAAACAGTTAAAGATGGACCACCAGATTACTTATGAAGGGGTCCAAATAAAATGTTTGAGACCATGATGACTCATGAAAATGTATTCACTTAGTATTTTCAGAGGGAAATCCAATTTAACTGTACGAGAGTCAGGGCTTTTTGGAGGCCACTGAACAGTGCCCCAGCAGGACATGACATCCATGATTTAAAAAAACAATTTGAAATGTGAACTCATCAAACCACAGCGCACTTTTCCACATGGGATCATTCCATCTCAGATGAGCTTGATACATGGCTTTCGCTTTTCATGGTAGTTTTTAACTTGCCCTTATGGTTGTAGCGATGAATTGTGTTAACTGACAATGGTTTTCTGAAGTGTTCCAGAACCCCATGGTCATGTCCTTTACCAAATGATAGATTTCAATGCCGTGCTGCCTGAAAGATTGAAGATCACAGGTATTCAGTGTTGGCTTTCTTTGCCATTTGCTTGTGGAAATTTCTCAGATTCTCAGAATTTTTTGACAATATTATGGACTGTAGATGGTAAAATCAATAAATTCCTTGTAATTGAGGTAAATGTTCTGAAACTGTAGGACTATTTGCTCATGTAGATGTTCGCCCCATCCTTGATGATTGGCGCTATACAAATAAAGATTGATTGATTGATTGATTGATTGATTGATTGATTGATGCTTGAATGTGAATGACTGAGCCTTTCAGAGATGCTCCTTTTACACCCAATTATGACACTTACCTGTTTCCATTTGGCCTGTTCACCTGCAGAATGTTACAAACAGTTTTTTTTTTAATTCCTCAACTTCCCCAGTCTTTTGTTGCCCTTGTCCTAGCTCTTCTGGAACAAGTTGCAGGCATCAAATTCAAATTGAGTGAATATTTGCAAAAAACGGTACATTTTATCAGTTTGAAAACTGTTTTTTTTAGTGTATTCAATTAAATATAGGTTGAAAAGGATTTGTACATCATTGTATTCTGTTTTTATTTACATTTTACATACTGTCCTTTTGTCCTTCTGTTGCTTATTTTGTAAAATTGTTTTGATTATTTTGTTCATGTCCCCTTTTTGGTGTTAATTTTGATGATGATATAGATAATTTTCTTTATTTTGTTTATTATTTTCCTAATTTTATTGATTCTCTGAACTTGACAGGTTACATTGTAGTTGGATTATTTTGTTAATTTTTATTCATTTAGTCTAATTTTGCTGAAATGGTTCATTTTCTTGATTATTTGACTTCTTATTTAATCGTTTTACTGTTATTGTTATTATTAATGTTTTCTATATCCAGATTATTTTATAAACTTTTTGGTGATATTTGTGTGGATTATTTTAATTCGTTCTCTTCATTATTTTGTTCAGTTTGTATGTATTTGTATTATTTAGATTACTTTCATTCATTTGCCTGGTTTGACTTTGATAAATGACCATTATTACAAAATGTAGGTCACAAGGCAACACCACTTAAGCAGCGTGGATCTATTCTTACAAACTGAAATCATCCATAGTGTCTAAAGCATTTGTCTCAATGGGAGTTTATTTTAAGGCAGAGAATGGAGGGAAAAAACATAGCAGGGCCAAACTTTATCTTTCCTGGTGAAAAACCTTAAGTGAATGTGATCTGAAGTTTAAGAAATGCCTCAAAAAGCGGCTCCTGGAGTAAAAATGTCAAATCAATGATTATCGGTCATTGTGAGTCAGCACTTCGGGGTGTGCTTTACTGTGTCCTGAAGCCACTGTGCGGAGCGATGACTGAGATGTTAGCCGTAATATTTAATCTGTGGAGAGTGTTTCTGACAGCCATAGCAAAGTGCCGAGTGAATGAAAATAAAGTGTCAGTGCTGCTGCTTTAATCACATCCTAAAAACTTCTTTTTCACTTAGAGAGATGCAAGGAAGAGCAGACAGGTGTTTACCTTATCAACACTGCATTTTAATTCAGTGTGAAAACCCTTGAAACCTGCACCACCAAGGATATATGGGTTCATTTTTAGCAGCAGTGATTATTTATGTCAGGAAATACAAAAAAAAAAGTTACCATGCATTTCCATTCATGCACAGTTTACTTACAAACACATTCTGACAAGTGCCTAGAGACTTTGTGCCACACATTTGGTTTTAATATCTATTCTCTTGTTAGGAATATAACACAACATGAAGGGCGTTTGAGTGCAGTGTCCATACCAGCATGTGTTTTACTACATCGTTAAAATGATTCTGGCAAAAGCTGCCAGAATGTATACTGTATGAAGAGCTTGTGACCTTGATATTGAACATTCAGTGTTAAAGAGGACATGTGATATGCTGTAAGAGTTAAATAGTGATGATACTGTGGGTCAGAGTGGATTTCATAATATGGACATGTGTGATAACCAAAATTTTGATCTGGAGTTGTAATGTTGATACCCATGTGATTTGTCTCAAAACTGAATAATTTCTGCATCCCAAAAATACAGCAAGTGAATAAAACTGTCTATGCTGCACTGTTCATACACACTCGCACACAGGGAAGAAAATCATATCCTTGTGTAAAAATCAATGCGAGTGCGAGGATAAAACCACATTGTTCAGACACACACAACTACTATAAGTTTCTAATAAGTGATATCTTTAGTTCACTGCTAGCTACTGACTGAAGTGCAAATGTTTTTGCTAAGGTGGTGGTGGCGGGAGGGTTGCATTTTAATTTTTGGTGGAATTGAACAAAACAGCAGCTGATTCTTTTGTCCATTAACTGAGGTGTACGGGGAGCACTGCATGTCACGAGTGTTCGAATGGCACAAAGATTTAGTGAAGGCAGAGAGGATGTTCAAGACAATGAACAATCTGGATGTCTGCACAAACTTCTGAAAACATTCAACACATTGAACAAATTGTTCAAAATGAATGAAGGAGACCACAATTGTGTAAAAAGGTTATTTTGTCACTGATCAGCTTAATCAGATCCTGTCAGTTTAGGTAATAAAAGTGATCTGTTGAGTTCTATTAGTGGGGTGGATGGTAAATGGTCTTTATATCGTGCCTTTCTACCCTATGACACTCAAAACGCTTTACACTGCTTTCCATCCACACACACATTCATACAATGTGGGGTTTAGTGTCTTGCTCAAGGACACTTCAGCCTGTGGACATGAGAAGCCGGGGATTGAACCACTAGCCCTTTGGTTCCTGGACAACCCGCTCTGAGCTACAGGGTGGCTGTGGCTCAGTAGGTAGAGCATATGAATGGCATAAAGGAGTATGAGAGTAAGAAAAAGGAAGAAGAAACACAAACCTGTAAGCTTCCATTTGTGCAACCTCTCTGTTTGCACTTTTGGTCAAATAGTCACCTATAAGCTTACACATTTGTACATCTGACACTTTATCCAGCCACGTGGCTTTCATCCAGTCAGGATGCTGCATTTAACTAGTACCTGCTTAAGCCCTCCAGTTGTGGAGAGCTCCGGGGTCTACGGCCTCTGCATCCAGAGCCTATTAGCTCAGACAGGCCCCATCACCCAGCTCACCCATGCATGAGATAGACCCTCTGTAATACAAATTGTCTGCACCGCTTACAGCAGCTCCACCAGAGAGCAAACATGACAGCCATTAATTGGTGAGGCCCTCAGTGTGGGACAGGCTTCACAGGAGAGCGTGCCTGCTGCTCAGGCAGAGAGGAGAGAGGGGAGCGAGCCTGAGACGATGGGAGTCAGAAAGGGAGGGGGATGAAATGGGAGAGGAAACAGGTGACAGAGAGACAGGAGTCAAGAAGGAGGGGCAGCATGAAGCTGTGGAAGCTCTTTTCCCACAGAATTCCATTAATATTTCACAGAGAAAATTAAGGAGTAAAGAAAGTCTCATTAGGCCCAAAAAAGAAGTGGCAGGGTGACAGGGCACTGCAAGAGTATTAAGCAGACTGATGGTGATTTTATACTGTTGTGTTTACTTGCACACAGTTAAGGGCATTTTCTCATTTCAAAGTCTGAACTAAGGTTTAAATTAAGATTAATTTATTTATTTATTCATTTATTTACTTAGTTCTGCTTTCCTACTGTAATTTTAGCAGCAGACTAATACATCCTGCTGTTTTCATCTGCATGTGCTGCATATCCCTATACAGTTGTATTTGACACTAATTGGTCATTAACCTGGCAACACTGATTGGTTCATACATGAGCATGTGTCTGATGCTCACATACTGTGATCACAGTGTTGTTTTTCTCATTCTTGCATTACATCCTGCCAGTGATCCAAATCTATGAACTTCAATGCATGCACTGTTTCATACTGCGCATGTCCTGGTCCGAATTCAGTTTGATCTAGCTGTTTGGTTTACACCATGGTCTGATGAAGTTTCCATACCTGATAATTTGGTCCAAATTGAAGCTTGGAAAAGCGTCAATGGCGAGTGGTGGTCAAGTGAGAGAGAGAAACTAAAGCAGGAAGTAAAATTAGCAAAAGCAAAGCATCTAGACAGAGATACAAAACATTATTTTATCTCCCAGACACACACAGCCTTGCAGGCAGTTTTCCTGTGCATGCAGCTGAAGCATGTTTCCTCCTGTCCACTAGTGCCTTTGCTTCATTTTGGAAAGGCCACAATGAGGAATCCATGGCTCCACTTTGAGACACAAAAACCTGCATCAAACCTTGAGCCGTTTTTAGAGATTTTCACCTGCACACTGTCCTCAGTGTATTTTTTGGATACTCCGTGCGCAGAAATGTACCAGATATAGGAAAGAAGTACACAGCACACATTGTGACAGCTGTAAAGTTTACAATAAACTTCTACACAGACAAGAAAACATATAAACAGCATGGCAAACTGCTTTATTCTTGCACAGTCAGACCTCATTCAACACTTTATCAGAGCTGTCCCAATGTTGGATACTTAATAAAAAGAGAGGTGTGAAATTTGTTATCTGGATTTGGTGCAAAGTAAAAACTACCCTTAGACTAGGGTCTGCAACTTATGGCTTCAGGGCCACATGTGGCTCTTTAGCCCCTCCCTGGTGGCTCATGTGGCTTTGTCCAGTGACGGAAGTAAAATAATCTAATAAATCAAAATGAACAAAATAAATCACTAAATCAACAACATGAAGACAAAAATGAAATAGTTATTCAAAATCCAAAATTAACAATACAATCAAGTAAATGACCAAAACCAAGAAAATGAACAAAACATAAGAAAAGTATTAAACAGGAATAGGATAAAACTGAACAAAATACTACACTGCATGAACAAAAAAAATACAGAACCTTAACAAAAATTCATAACAATGACTAAAATAGTTAATCAACATTCTGAAAATGAATAAAAAAATTGAACAAAATAGCCAAATAAATACACAAAACCAAAATCTGAAGAATGACTTACTAAAATAATCACAAAAAAGTCATATTTTTACAAGAATGTTTAAATGGGACACAAGATGAACAAAAAATTAACTCAGTTAAATCTGCAAAATGAACAAAAATGATCAAATATAACAAAGATAAACAATAAAATGAACAAAAGTGGACAAAATGATCCATTAAATGAAAACAAAACACAAAATCAACAGTAATGACCAAAATACTAAACAAAATGAAAAAGGGATAATGTAATAAAACATTTGTGACACAGCTAAAATATGCATTGTTTGTATATAAAATGGTTTAAATATTTTTTGTGGCTCTCTACACATATGTATTTTTACTTTATGTCTAAAAATGGCTTTTTATATTGTAAAGGTTGCCGACGCCTGGACTAGACTCAGTGTCAGTATTAGATTATCAAAGTTTATCAAATAAACCATATTGTGCCACTTATTTCTATTAATGAAGTTTTCATAGATTAAACTATTAAATGAATGTGCAATGGATTTCTGTTTTTAATTATTTTCATAGAGACACAACCAGAAGCAGCAGACACAGATTTATGACCTTCGTTTATACTCACAATGCTACCTAACTAAATGTACCTTTACCAGAAATCACAGGCATAAGGACACCAAGCAAACGTGACGGGCTCTATGCCAACCGTGCAATTTGAACACATTAGTCGTTTCTGACAGTAGTTAATTCTGGGGAGAGATCCAGCCAGTCACTGTATGTTAAATTTGTTGGCAAGATGAGAGTTCAAACACGACTCAAATATGTGGCATTAAAAATAATGAAAACAAGTCTTTATACTGCATCTGAAATCAGAAAATATTAGATTATATTTCTCTACCATGTAAATCAAATATGTAGGTTAGTGTAAAACGTCTAGTTCTGTGTATGTGACAGAGTTGGCATGTTGAATATTGTGGGAAATGGCCCAGTGTGAAAGAGAAATAAGTGTAATTTTCAACGTATGCCGGCAGGGGTCAGTATAAGCCAATCTTTACCCAATGAGAACAAGCCCGTCCATAGTTCTGACAGGTGAAATGTTTTTCGTACTGTTTAAATACTCTGTTGTGAAAGGATAAAGTTCCAGATAATGTCAGCATTTAACCAACACATAAAGACACACACACATTCCTGATAAGTGACACAAAGAGCTGTCACTGTTTTGTTTTTCCCTGTGTCCTTGAGCTTCGTCATATTTTCGATTTTCAGTTCAAGCCAGAGTTTTCTATTTGGAACGACAGATAAAGGTCTATTCCTTTGCCGTCATCACTGATCTGTACATGTCACTCATACAAGGGTTGTGGAAATAGTTCATGGACACATTATTAAAAAATCTTTCCAGAGACAGTAACGCTGCAGAAATACTGCAAGTATCTTCTATTAAAAATGCCTCTAAAACTATATACTATCATTTCTTGTTAATGTGGAACACTCAATTGCAGGCATAGAGTAGTAATAGAGTTTAGAAAAATTCTCTTTATAACCGCTGGGGAGTATTTTAAAATATGCATTACGAAAAACAAAATCGGCGAAAGAAAAATGTAATACATTGGATTTCTTCTATAAAAAGGCTGAGAAATGCAACCAAATGACACAAAGCCAGAATTTCTAAAGCGAGTCATTAAAAATACAAACACACACTGACACAAACTTTGGTTGTGTGCGTCACACACACAGAGATTCACACAAATTTTACATAAGGAGGCATGAAAGAATATTTCTGTTTGAGTAAATTTTGTATTTGTGTTTGTGAGCGATGTTTACTCAAACAGCAATGCAGATCCAGATATAAACAGAACAATTGCACAAACAGAAAACAAACTGAAGACAGAAATGTAGACATCATCCTTGTAGACAGACAGCTCTACCACGTGTTGCCCCACCCACGCACCCCCATTTTACACTAAAAGAGGCACACACACACACACACACATGCACGCAGACCCTCACAGAGGGAGAGAGAGAGTTCTGTAATCCCTTAATCTCTCCAGTGAGAATCTGGATGGTTGTGTCGTGTAGATGAGAAAGTAGAGCTGTCGAATCTAGGTGTATGTGTAAGTGTATATGTTTCCTCTGTTTGTGTGTGTGTGTGTGTGAGAGAGAGAGAGAGAGAGAGAGAGAGAGAGAGATTTGTGTAGCTAACTTTCTTTTAAAGCCCATTGAGACTGAAAGGCCTTCAGACAAAACTCTCCACCATGAAAAAGGAGAAAAATGTACCATTCGCTCAGAGTAGCTTCTGTTTTAAGCAACAAATCACAGCTACAGTAGCTTATGAAATGTAAAGAAAGAGCATTGTAAGAGCTGTTTAAACAAGAGGATTCATTCATTTGAATTGGCACCAATCATAATCCAAGATTATCTCTAGGTGCTTCACAAAATTAAGGCCAAATCCTTGTAAGACGATACAGACAGCAAACCCAGAGCAGGCCTAGAGCAATGAGGGGGAGGAAAATGCCTTTGACAGAAGAGCAAAACCTCCAGCAGGAACAGGGCTCGGGATGGGTGGCCATCTGCCTTGACCAGGTGGGGTTAGAGGGCAGAGGAGAGACAAAAGAAAAGAGTAGAGACAAAGCAACACAGACAGACACAGGATAAGTTCATGACAGCAACTGCAAATCAGGAACATGTAACTCCAGAGCCAGAGAGACCTGCATGAAGGAAGAAAGAGAGAGAACAGAGGGAAAGAGTGCACAAAATGACAGAGATGACACTAAAGCCGGCCGCACACAGAGAAACGCGACACATCCCAACTCAACTCACTGAGTAAACTGAAGAAACAGTGATTGCGCTGTGACGCACATGTCCACCAATGATAAGAGTCGCTTAGTCAAGTCATGACCACCGCACATCGCCGAGACTTGAGTCCTGGCAATTCAACACGTTGAATCGGCACGATTTCTGTCGGGACGTCGTCAAGACTGAAAAATCTGGGTCGGTAACCGTCGCGCATCAAGCCAATTTCCAGTTGAGTTGAGTTGAGGTGAGTCATGTTTCTCTGTGTGCGGCTTAAGTAACACAATAAGATGACATGGAATTAGGTGTAGGGAGGAAGACGGAGAGAGTGAGAGAGAACACAAGGAGAGAAGCTTGGTGCATCACAGCCCCCCCAGCAGCCTAGGACTATGCAACAGAACTAGGGGAGGGTAAAGGGTCACCTGACCCAGCCCTAACGATACAGTACACTTTGACAAACAGGAAAGTTTTAAGCCTAGTTTTAAAGGTACAGAATGTGTCTCCATGAAGGCTCTGCCTCACAGTCTAGTTTTAGAGATGCAAGGAACCACAAGTAGGCCTGGACTCTGAGAGCAAGGAGTTCAGATTATTTTATAGGGAACAATAATGTCATTCATATAGAACAAAGCCCTGTTGTTTAGGGCTTTAAGTGGAAAATTCTATTCTAAACTTTACAGGTAGCTGATGACGAGAAGCCAGTACTGAAGAAATATGATCTCTCTTTCTGATTACAGTTAAAACTTGTGCATTTTGGATCAACTGGGGTAAAACCAGCCTAGAAGTAACAAATGCACGGACTAGTTTCTCTGCATCACTTTGGGACTGGATATTCCTAATGCTGTCTATATTTCAGAGATGAAAGAAGGCTGTCCTTGATATTTGCTTTGTATGAGAACTGAAGGATAAGTTCATAATCACTTCCAGGTTCCTCGCAGCTGTGTTGTCCAGATAAAGGAATTCATTAGGAAGAGTATTCCTTAGATTCCTTCATGCTATTACAATAAATTCAGTTTTATCTGTAGGAGAAAACTGGATCTCATGCAGGCTCTTATGTCTTTGAGACAAGCAAGAGTTTTATTGCATTTTTAATTCACCTGGTTTCATGAAAGGTACAGCCGTGTATCATCAGCACAACAGTGAAGCTCTATGCCATAATTTCTTATGTTTTACTCATACACATGGCCGCATGTGTAACGTAAATACAGTAGTAAGCCCCGTGGAACACCATGACTAAGTTTAGATTGGGTGGGAGACTGGTCAATAATATGGGCAAATTAGAATTTTTCTGTAAAGTATGATTTAAACTAACCTAGCACAGTTCATTAAAGAACTTTCAGTGCAGTTTCAGCGCTGTGGTGTTCTGGAAACCCTGACTAAGTGCTGCTGTAGCTGCTGTAGCTGCTTAGCGACAGTCTTTTCAAGGACTTTGGCTAGAAATGTGAGGTTGTAAATGGGTCTGTAATTAGTTAAATCACCTGAATCAGAATTTGTCTTTTTAAGGGTGGGTTCCTGTGGCACATAGCCTGTTGACATGACTGCTTTATCAACTGTAATACCATAATATAGATTTTAAAAAGGCATCTTTTAGTAGTTTTTGAGATGGTGGAAGGTTACTACAATTTTTTTTCTTTAAGAGCTGTCATTTTATTTCTGAAAAACTGCATGAAGTCATTAAGGGAGAGAGAAAGGAGAGCTGGTTTTAATAGAGATATATTTTTTCACTCATACATTATGTCCAACCTCTGTACTTCATTCTCTTTAATCATTCAGTTTTTTAGGCTGAATGGCCTTGCTTTGTTGAGTTTCCTCACAATCGGAGTTTGAACACAAGGACTTAAGCGAAAAGTGAGGACCATCATTTTTGTATATCATATATTAAAGTACCAATGTGATACATCTCCCTGGCATTTCCACCAAATTCAGCTTTACACAGTAAGCCATGTTTGAGGTACTAGTAAAACTATTTTGCTTTATTTCACCACTTTTACAATTATTGTCCATTTCAAAATGCTTGTATCTAGTATCGTGAAGCATTTTTATATGGAGAGCATAAGCACATTACGCCTATTTTAGACTTCACTTATTTCCATCTGGACCCCATCATGTAGATCATATTATTACTTCATTTAATGTTTCATTGCCTTGTCTCACAGGGCATAGACATATTTAGCATTTTATTAATCAGCATGCACACTCCATGTGCATATATTGCTGTGATGCTCCGAGTTCCCCCTCGTCTCTGCGTGACTGAGTGTTCGGCAGAGAAATGCGGTGAGACCTCACCCAAATCTTCGCTAGGGGCTATGAGATGCTGCAATAATAATGCCTCTTCCTTGTCTGCTTGTGCACTAAATCGTCTCACTTAGGAGGATGCTTTATTTATGAAATGAGGAAGCCTTACACCGTGGGTGGACGGTTCAGTGCCTCAGTATGGATGGATGGCAAGGGGCAATTTGAGGAAAGATGAAAAGGGATCACACCATCTTTATAAGGAAAAATGAATAAAACGTGTCCCCGTGCTCATATATGTGCTAAAGCAACAGCTAGCTTCCTTATAAACCCACTGGCTGCATTTTAACAAATCACCCACGATGCAGGAAAATGTGTTTTCCTGGATGATCGTTTAAAACTCAATTTGCCCACGTTCCCCCAAATATCCCATATGTGAGTAATTACATCTAATCACTTGTATAACTCTGTAAATCTGTTTAAGCCCATTGCTGAATTCAAATGAGAAAAACAATGTTTGTGTCTGAGTTGTGTGAAAACAAGTCAAATGTTTATTGCAAAGGAAAAAGCTAATTATATGTTTCTCAAAGTGGGCAGAAAATTAGCACAGAAATTTCATGAAACAATATAAAATGACAAAAAACACTGCATGTGCATGTGTGTCTATGTTTTTTCTGTGTACACAGATATCAAAGGGTCTTTGAGGCGGCGGAATTGCATCTGCATTGAGGCCTTCGGTTCTTTTAGCCAGAGACTGTTGTGTTGCCATGGAAACGCCTGTTGAACGAGGGTTCTATGAATCTTTCAGCAACCCCCTTTTTCTTCCGACCACTTGGGATCTTTTCATAACCCGCACAACATACAAAACTTCGTGGCGGGGGAGGGTTTCCGGTCGCAAGGAAAGCGGGCAGATTGTCCTCATGGTTTCATCAATGCACAAGCTCCGTATTGTTTCACATGTGTCAGATGGAATGACTGAAGCCAAACAGCCCATGCAAAAGACGTATGGTGTCTGCACAGATGCAAAAAGGCCAAGCAAACATCATGCATGCATGCTAAAAAGATGTTTGCTCAGAGTTAACAGAGAGGCAGACGAGCTCTGCTAAAACACTGCACTGATTGCAAACGACCTTCTGCTATTTCTTTCTTGTCAGCTCCTTCAGCAGAGTGCGTTAATAACAACATTGTCAAAAAAATGTCTTTTTCCTTTTTACTTTCTGTCCTTGAACGGACACAAAACCTGAAGACACAAACTCTGAATTAGGTAAACATCTCTTTTAAAAAACAACTCCTAGTTTTCTGTGTGTGTTGTAGATTTTACAATTATATCATCATGTGGGTGTGAATTTGAAAAACTATTCCATATGGCGAATGTTTTATCTACAACTTAATCCTGAAGTAATGAAATTTGATGGGGAATTTGACAATCTAGTCAGTGACTGTAATGGGAATGCAAATCACAAATGCTGATCAATATTGTAGCACAGTTTAAAGAGCAACATTGACAAGAGAATTTGAAGGCAATATCAAGAGGGTTTACCTTGCCACTGCTGCCTTGTGACTCTGCACTCTTGCACCTTTAGCATAAATGATTAATCCACTTCAGCTTTTAAGTGTCTTGAGGGGAGACAAAGTGTTCTGGTTCATCAGTACTACTGTACCATACTTTCCGGACCATAAGTCGCACTTTTTTTCATCATCTGGCTAGGAGTGCGACGTATATACAGGTGCAACTTATATACAGTATTAAACCATTTTACATGTTGGTCATTTTCACACTGCGAGCACAGCTTCACGGCAACCAGGAGGATGCGCCATGCAACTTTTCTGCAAGTCATCGGACGAATCTACAAGGCATGGACTTGAGTGAAAAAAGAAACCATCCTGTCGGGATTCAGAAAGGCCGGAATAACCGGAACTGGAACCGATGCTGAGTCTGACGACAGCCACGCAGAGGAGGAAGTGGCGCGTCGTCTACCTCCAGAGTGGCTGGAGTTGTTCAAAAGCAACACAGAGGATCAAGAATTTAAAGGATTTAGCAATTAGGAGTGAGATCGTGAGTTTGATGAACTTGTTTTATTATATTCTTTATGCTATACCATAGTTATGTGAATTACTGTTAATATATTATGTTAACATACGAGACACCTATTCAGCCTATTGTTCTCTATTCTATTATTACTATAACTTGCCTTTCAAGATGAAATGTCTGTTGTTGGTGTCCGATTTTGTAAAATAAATTTCCCCCCAAAAATGCAACTTATAGTCCAGTGCGACTTAAATATGTTTTTTTCTTCTTCATTATGCATGTTTTGGCTTGTCCGACTTACACTCCAGAGCAACGTATTGTCCAGAAGATTGGGTACATCTAAATATGCTTTAGAAGTGAAACAGACAATGCCAGAGTCTTTATTCAATTCCAGCCTTTGGCCTTGCTTCTCTTGCCCTGTTGCTGCTCTTTTCCCCGCAGTCAACAGTAACAGATTCTGACAGTACTGATTTTGCATAATGAGAAATCGCTGTGTTGACAATGTTGCACTGCTTAGAAGGTTTGTGGTATTTACTAACGTGGTATTTACAGCAGTGGATAAATACCACAGAAAATAAATCAAACAGAATCACATTTGAACAGTTGTGCATGAGCATCTTGGGTTTGATTTGACACACAGTGACTGAGAATCACTATTTGCTCAGTGCAGAGCTTTAACATACTGTATGAGACTGCATGCAAAAGCACAAGCAAAAAACCAACAGCAGCTAGACTAGGTGCAGTGTTCAGGATTTTTTTGGCAGAAAAGGATGGATAATGCAATGGATAATTACATTTTCACAAGTGTCATCTCCTGAGAATACTAATCATGCAGAATATGGGGTAGGCAACCTAGTGAGCAAGGACTGGGGCTGTGCAATGAAGATGTTGCAGAAATAACTTCAAGTAGTAATACCATTGGCAGCCACTGGGCTGACCTTGATTTGGCTCCAGAATAACCTGGAACCCATATAGTTATACTGAACTTCATGCAAAAACGTTCATATTGTCTTCAACAAACTTAATACTTTTAGCGTTGTTATATTTGTAGACAGACATAGGTTTATTTACCTTGACATGTTT
>JAQQAE010007200.1:0-16042 GCA_029823295.1 Pseudamia nigra
TCTTCTCTTCTCTTCTCTTCTCTTCTCTTCTCTTCTCTTCTCTTCTCTTCTCTTCTCTTCTCTTCTCTTCTCTTCTCACTGGAGTTTAAAGATAAGCCTAAGTTACACAAACATAAATCAGCTGACATAGACACAGACTTCATATAATAAAGGACTACTTTCATTTGAGACACTAGAAGTTCTAGAATGATTTATTGACTAATATGTAGCTTTTCCGTCATTGCATTTTGTCTGCTCAGTCTATTGCATGCCATTTGATACTAATAGAAATATTTCACCAAATAGGGCAACATTAATGACATTTTTTCCTTCCCTAAAAAGGAATGACATTCTGGCAACAAGTTACTGGAGTTGCCACATTTGTTTGTTATGCTTAATAAAAGGTTCTAAAGTTTCAGCAGGAATCACTGCTCTTGCAAAATTAATCTCAAATAAATTTAGTTTTAAACATGTAATTGCTGCCTGTGTTAAAGTAAGTATTTAAAGAATGTGTCGTGCTGTTTTGGTGTCTCTAAAAGAGGTTATACAAGTTTTTATAAGTGTTGCAGTTATCATAGCATAAAATAAGCAGAGTGTGAGGCTCATGGTAGTTGATACAGTATAACCAGCCATTTATATTTGCCAGGTGGATGTGAAATGCCTGCGTCAGAGACTGCTCTCTGTGTCTGTGTGAGTGTGTGCTATCCTTGACTGACGTGGACAGTGTTTGCTTAACCTCTTCTGCGCTGCACTACCACAGCCTTGTCAATTTAAGTGTGTGTGTATGTAAGCGAGTGTGAGCGTCCAGCAAGGGTAGCTTTTATTTTCATGTCCCCAGCTGTATTTTTTTAACAAACCTGCTGAGAGGAAGAGTGAGAGATACAGAGAGTTCTGAATCAACACAAATGGGTGATGCGTGTTTTTTTTTTTTTTTTGACAGTATCTGATTCTGTGCATCTAGACACTCAAAGAGAAAACATGCATTTTAGAGACCAGATTTTTCAGGCTTTGTATTTAGCAGGATTATTAATTTCACTTGTCAAATAATCCCACTCTGCCACCCCCTTCAACTTGCAATATTATTGGAGAGGAGAGGTGTGTGTGTGTGTGTGTGTGTGTTTATGTGTGTATGGTTTCATGCTTTTGCCTCATCCAAAAGATAAGGCTGTGATTTATGTAACAGCTAAGCCCTTTCATATTGTGTACGTTGTACCTTACAAGAGCATGATGAGCAGGCTAGATTAATATTTATTTAGCACAGGCAAATCAAGGATTAAGCAGTCATCATTTTAGCACTAATCCATGTCTCTGGTGAGATGCAGAGACAAAGAGAGGCAGATTACTAAACACATCGCACCGCAAAACCACAATTAGTTGGTGACTTTCTTTCCTCATCTGTGGAAAGAAAAAAGATGGACAGTAGAAAGCAGTCGTACCTTCCTTAATCATTCCTTGCTCTCCTCTCACCCATTGTTGTCAGTGTTTGTCTGCCTCTGCCTGGGTTTAACCTCTCATCTTCACACACCGATAGAACCCCTCATTGAAATTAGCGGTGGTTTGTCTGATTCACTCATCTGACGTAAACGTGTCTCATGATCTTTCCACTGTCCGAATACACGCGCACACACGCAGTCCAACACACATGCATGCGCGATGAATACTTCTTTCTTAGCTTCATCCACGTGGGAGAGGGACAGTTTGCTTACACTGTGTGAGTCTGTGGGTATGTGTGTGTTGCAAGTTAGTTGGGAGTCTGTAAATAAAATTACATTCTTTACTAATTGAGTTAAACTGCTGTGCTGGAGATGTGGCAAAAAGATGAAAGCTCCCTGTGTATGTTTTGTGTTTATATGTTGTGAGTCCATGTGTGTTTTTGAGGCTGCAAATGTCTATGGTGGTAATGTAGTTAGCTCTTCGCACTCTCAGGTGATGGCGAAGAGATGTAATGTCACATCTTCAACATATGCAAAGTGTCAAGCAAAAACAAAAATCAACAGTTGTACTTGGAATAAAAAGGAGAGTGGGAATTGTCTGTATGGGTGAGCCCCAATGCAGACAGCAACAACAAGGAACAGCAAAGAGCCAGAAAAAGAGCATTAGAGTGCCGTTGCACGGTAGTGGTGGTTGTTGTGGGGCGATTTGGGAGGGACGTGGGAAGCCCAAACCAGATGTGAGGGTGATTGAGAGAAAATAAAGAGAGATAAATAAAAAGAATGAACAGACGAGTCATGCTGCGATAGAGAAAGACAGGAGAAGCACACAGAGAGAGAATGCCATCCTCAGTTCCCCTTTGCCCTCTTTCCTCTCTCTCACCCAGCCACTGAATGTTAATGTCTTTCTGCCTCACCCCCCAATCCCTCCCCATGGACACTAGCGTATTGTTTGTGGCAGTGCTTCTATTCTTTCAAACTTAATTACCTTCTTGCCTTTTGTGGCGTCAGGGGCTGGAAGTTTTGCTCCGTGGCAGTGGAGGTCGTCACACATTCTTTGGCGGTGCATTCCCTTAATCTGGGGGGTGGAGGTGGAGGGAAAACTATTTTTTTGGGGGGGGGGTAAGTGAGAGAGAGAGAAAAGTCAAGAAAGTGGAGCCTCTAACAGTGTGCACCTTTTTAAGGTGGTTGAAGTACCCCCTGTGCACACATGTATGCACGCATGCACTTTCATAATAGTCGGGGCATAGGCTGCCCTTTGTTTGTGCGGTTCATTTCCAATCAACCCTAATTAACTACAGAGTGTTTCCAGATTGCAGGCAAAAGAAAAATCCCCACTTTTTTCACTCCCTTCGGTCTTTGCTGTTTCGAGTTTGAGGAAGGGGAGGAAAAAAAGTGCAGGCATTAGCTATGTAGATTGGCTTTGCCTTTGATGCTGGAAAAATCTTTAGCAAGGGCAGTAAGTGGTGACTGTGACCCAGCAGTGTCTGACTGTTTATTTTTATATTTCAGTTTGAGTTTAGTTTGAAATATTGCCTCTTCAAAGGCGTGTGACTTGTGCATATATTTTGTCTGGACTGTGTAAGCTTAAAGTCCATTTGTAAAAATTTTAAATCCAGTCAAAGTTGTCTTTAATCCATTAGACTTTGTCTCTATGAAGCTGCAGTAGCAGAAAATCAACACTGACACTAACCTGGGATATACATCCAAAGTATAATGACAGACATTATTGGGAAAAAAAATTAACCTAGACAAACTTAATAGGTAATCCTATATTTTGGCATTGGTTACGTCTAAGCAGAGACGGTGCGATGCTAGGGGGTCAGTGTAATCTGATCCTTTTGTCAGATTTTGGGACCCACCTGTTGACTGAGTGAATTTGTCACTGACAAACACAGCCTGATGATTTCAAATTTATTCCCACTTCATAAAGTTTTTTTTTTTTTTAAACTTCTCTCTTTTCACATGTTGCTGGCTCTTTGCGATGTGACCCAGATGTATTTTTTTCTCTAACAATGAAATATCAGGTACGGACCGGAGGCCAGTATGGTGTAATGTTACCTGAGCCACTAGTGAGGCCAATTTACTTGTCATCAACCTGAGGGGCAAAAGCTGCATACCTGTGCTAGGAAAAGAAAAAACCCACTTCCGTCCTCTACATTTCTTCTCATTATTCTCACTCCCCCCTTCCCTACATCTATCTCAATTCTTCTGCCTCAGTTTACACTCCAAGATCATTGCTCGTGTAGGCGTAATTCTGATTTTGATTTGCTAAAAGGCATTTTTGCGGAGCAAGTAATTTGTCGAACAAGATTCCTGTGCTAAATGGAGTGGTGCTTGCTTAAGGTGTCTGGGCCGCGCCTTGCAATAATGATAAGGTGTCTTTTGCTAATGAAGGCCTTTGCTCACAAGGGAGACATGAGGAAGAGGACAGGCGGACAGAAAAGGGTGTGGGGGGCATAGAGGAGATCTACTGCATCTGCCCTCTAATATTACACCTCCAGGCAACAAACAAGGGCAGCATGAAAAACCTTTGTGGGGTTAAGAAGTAAAGAAGACAAAAAACACTTGGTCAGGCAAAAGCCCTCCCCCCACTCATCCTTTTGCAATTTTCTCCCTCTCTCCTTTCTTTTAAGACTTTAAACAGAGAGCATTAGGCCGTCTTCTGTGATTGTGTGCATGTGTGTGTTTGTACGCGCATGCATCAGCGCTCTTTGATAGCAGCCAAAGCTCCTCTTGCATTGTGAGGTAGGAGATAATTCCCTCCTCCTTCATCCACTTCGTTTTTCATCCCTCCATTTCTGCATGGTAACAAATAAACAGGTCTAATTAGACTAGAGTAGGCCTATTCATGGCGCTGACAGTGGGAGATGGATGCACAGGCTTTCACAGCGCCCTTCGCCTTTGTTTTTGGCTAACGCTTGGTGACATTTTGATAGAAGATTCGGTGTTAGACTGAGGGGCCACATGCAGAGAGAGGGATGACCTTCTAGGAGACCTCAAGGAATGGACACATAGCCATGGTCTCACGCTGCCTTCTGACTTTGTTGTTTGACTTTACTAGCTTTCAGAGGTCAGCTTAAAGATTAAGTCTGGGTTTAATTTTACCAGTTATTAGCTGTGTTCAGATCTGCCCTCAAACAGTCTGACAAGTAGAGGGAACCATTTCAGAACTTCCTATCCAAAAGCCAGATCTGTCTAATGCCCCTGTTTACACATATAATAAATATTCACCACAGTATTAACTTCACTGTCTGCCCTTGCATTAAAATGTCAGACAGTAAGTAATAAAGAATTTGAACCTAACAGATCTCCATGTAAACAAAGACAGCGCTGTGGCGACGCTGCAATTACAGGTTTGGCATTTAGCAGGCAGCAACTTTGGCTAATGTGTGATAGTCTTGACAGAAAGACAAAAGCCGAGGATACCTGACATCACCAGGAGCTGTTCTGTCGGGTGGATATGTATTACTTAACATTTCAGTGACACCGTTACAACTTAACAAGCATGAAAAAAATATGTTCCATTTCACATTTTTGTGTGTAGAATAGTCTGATGTGATAATAATGGCCGCAATTGACTTTAGAAAGTTATAGGATCCCATGTCCTCGAATTGTATTAAAAAGTAGACTTAAAGGGGAAAAAAGAAGACCAGTGGAGAAATCCCCTGCTTTACACTGCTTCACTGTCTCTCAGGAAGCTACTGAAAAGCAGATGGAGGGACAGAGGAGAGAGCGTGTGTGTGTCTGTGTGTGTGTGTGTGTGGGGGGGGGGGGGCTGAAAAACAATAGGCCAAGGAGTCTCTTAGCTTCTTTCTCCCATCAGAACTAGCGGTGTCCAATACAGGCATTCCTGGGCCATTATTTGCCTCTCACTGGATCTGATCTGCCAGTTTAATTACCTTAGCTTACGTGTGTGTTTGTATGTGGGTGTCTGTGTGCATGTGTGTGAAAGCAAGGGGACATGCTTAATTAAAAAAACAGAGGTAGGAGCGACTCAGGCCATCACTTTTGTTCTTCTGTTAATAAAAGAAGGGAACTGTTTCTGCAGTGGAGAAAAACCTGAGCTTCATTGTTGGTTTCTCTCTCTCTCTCTGTATGTATGCGCCCGTCTAACTCTCCCTATCACGCTCTCTCTCACACATGAAAGTAGTCTGGTTGGTTAGCAAAGCGAAGGAAGCCAGTGGGGGAGAGAGAGAGAGAAAGGTTTCTTAGCTAGGAGTAACATGATCTGCTTTAAAAGACGCAGCAGTGGGCACTACTGCTGTGAAAGGTGCAAAGCTTGAGGAAAGGAGCAAAACAAAAGCAAGTTTTCCTCTATGACTGAGACAAAACTTGAGACATCAGCAATAAAACTAATTACAAATATTTGCGTTTTTGTGTATACAGTGTAGTCACATACTTTTTGTGTCAGTGTTCTGTATGTGGTTATACTGACAGAATTATGGGTTGAACTGGAAAGGCTTAAATCTTGCCAGACATAACAAAATAATGCACTGGATGACGTTAAGTTATTGTTGGAACACAGCCTACATGTAAACAGCTGCTAACCTGTTAGCATCAAGGGTGATATGTCAGTGCCAAGTGCTTAACACATTGGCTGATCCATAAGACATAATTCCATGCTTAAAGTGTTAGGAGATGCATAATTCATAAACCACAGTGTTTTATGTCCAAGCTACAATTCAAAGAGGTTGCTCCCCAATGAAATAAGCAGTGAAATGACACCACTGACAAGTAGTAAATCCTGTCGTATGTGTCGCATTAGCTCTCAAACCCACTGCTTCTGAACAGCTTTACCCTCAATCACATTTTACACAAGCCTTGGTAAGAAGGACACTGGTGGAAAAATAAACAATTTATATGTCTGACTACAGGAACAGCCAGGCCAAATGTTGTACTGGTGTTAGGTGGGCTGCAATGAGCTGTAAAAGTCTTTTATTTTATTAGAATTCCTCCGGTTGCCAACTGCTGTATCTTAGGCCGAGCCCTTGTCTTTTAAATCAAGATATACTCAGCGTGCGTTAATACCGTACAATGGTGAGCCAACCCATAACCCACATCTCGCAACTCTTTTCTTCTTTAGAATGCAAAGCTAATTGCTATCTCCATGATCTGTGCTTCTTGTTACAAGTCACTTGGGGAAAAACGATAACATGTAATGTCTTTTCTGTACCCCCTCGTTGTAATACATTAATGGAATTTACTACATTACGATGTATATTACCTACTGCACACATTCTCAGCTGATTTATGTTTTAGAGACATCATAACACATTGAGGGCACTGTGATAGAAGTACATATTTTTTGGTTATGAAGAATGCTTCAGCATACTGTACCTGCCTACTCTAGTGTATGAACAGCTAAGCCCAGGAGATGCTTCTGTCATGTTTATATCACATATCCACCTCCTGTATTTCCTCTTATTATGCAGAACTGATAAGCACTAAAATTCATTATATGCTCCTTGTGAATTTGTCTTTAATCTTAGGAATAGAGAAACAGAAACTGAGTGAGATACAGAAAGAGAAAACATAATTTCTCTCTTTTAATCTATTACTATTCCCAATGGAATCATCTCTGGGATATGTCAGATTAGACCTGATTATGGCGCGTGCACACACATGTAGCTACAAACATACTCGCACACATGTTTGATTTCATTCCTCACGGTTTTACTGTCCCTCCTACTGGCTTTGTTTAGCCCTGGATTGTTGCGGATTAATCCTCTAATTGCTTTGTAGCTTTGTTGTGAGGGAGTGTAGAAAAGAGAGGGAGAATTAAGCAGCAGGTGGATTGGGTTAAAGGTTAACATGGCTCTTTAAAGCTTTCTTTTAATGCCAGCTCATTTACACGCAAGTGTCTGAAGACGCTAGTACTGTATCGAGTGAAAAGACACTGGTATGTGCACCTAGTTTTAATTTGTTGCATGTAACTTAGTAAGAAACACTTCCTTTCGACGAGCACTCAAGCTGGAGTTTTTAGCTTTTAGCTTGTCTAATTCTCACATGAATTGTCTCACTTGTTTTCTTAGGGTGGTGACAAATCAGGCTTGTAATTACCAAAAAAGAATTTCAGAAAAGATTTATTTGTAGTGTGTGATTTTTGTCTAGGAAGCTGGGTTATGTATTGTTTACTTGTGTGCGCCTTTGCATTTGTGCCTGTGAAAAGCCAAGAGACTGGAGTAGTAAGGGGTTGAGAGATGGGCAGCCACCCAGGGTAGATAACATCTCAATGGTATTCTAAACATCAATCCTCATGAAAGTTCATTCTTTCTCCTTTTCTCCCACTCTCTCATTTAAGTCTCTTTTTACCTTTTTGATCCTACTTGAAAACATATTTTAAACTTAATACATTTTTCTTGATTTAATCCTGTATCTTTATCCTCATGCAGACTTTTTTGAAAAGTTGCATACTCTGCTGTATAAGAATATACAATTTTTACTTCATTGTTAATATGTAGTCAAATTAGCTTTAATAGGTTAATAAAAAAGGAGTAGTCTTATAAACAACTCTCACATTGTGTAGCAAGTGAATGAATTTCTCCATATTTTGACATATACACTCTTTAATAGAGATGCTTGAGTGTGACCTCTTTGTGTTGTTGTTTTGCCTTTGTCTGATTTGAAATTATAAAGCTACCATTTTACTAGCATGAATAGTACAATATTGTAGCACAGCATTACAGGACACAAGAAAATGAAAACTGCTTCCAGTTTTGCTGTTTTGCATGTCATTCACTGTAGTTACTTAATGTGGGTTGTTCCTGTAAACTCCCATGCTTCCAGAGAGCTGCTTCATTCATATACACCCCATTTCTCCTGTTTGCAAGCTGTGGTCCCTAGAGTCAATGCGAGACAAAACTTTTGTTCAAGGATGTTTTGTTTCTATGGTTGTGGCAGGCAGGCAAGCTTGTCAGTTATGATGAAGATGCAAACGGCAGTTGATGTTAGAATTCTCTTTTATTTTCTTAAACAATGCAGTAGCACTAGCCATTCAGCATTGATTTTAATGATGAACAGTACGGGCATAGATATTTGTTGTTTTATTCAAAGCAGCAGCTCAAGTGGTGCATAGTCCCTATAAAAATATTTGCTGCATTTATTGATCTCCTAACTCATCAATCTGGAAGGTATTAAACACATTACAAAATTACAAGAGGCCATTTGTAATGTGAATTCCAGCAGGAAAATCATTTGACCTTTGGCACACTGTTAATTCAATATTGAGGCAGTAGAAGAAAAATCACAGACAATGATCCGTTGACTGGATTAAAATCCCTGATCAGTGAAGCCATTATTGAAATAACTAACCTAATCATCAGAAACAGTCTCATCTTAGTGAGGTATACCCTTAGTACTTGTGGGGTAACAATAAGGTGAAATAAATGTTAATACTGTTTCAGAATTGGATAACTCCATCTGATTCAAAACACTGTTTGCTAATAATCATTTTCTCTTTATTTCTGTCTTTCAATTTTTAGGTCCCTGTTAGGCTGGATGAGATGAGATCCTCATGTAGTGGTCGTCATGGCAACTTGTGACTCTCCCCCTATGGTGTCGTCACGGCAGCAGGAACATGGTGGCCAGAGGCTGGACACTGCTGCTGAGGACAACTCCGTCGTCGCTATGGAGACCAGTGTCGCCAACATCAACAGCAACAGCCATTTGTCGCCTGTCACCACTGGAGAGCCGAATAATGGCCTTGGAGAGTCTATTGCAAACCCTTTGAGGTCCACTACTACCCCCACCACTGTCAGTGCAACCACCGACCCTGTGACTGAACAGAGCCGGCGAGAAAGCTTTACTACCGGTATCAAAGGGAGTGTTACCGGATCTTTACCAGGAGTAGGAGGAGGAGCAGCTTTGGGTTCAGACTGTTCTGCCCCTGCCACATCTCCAGTGGCACCGGCAAAGGAGATCCCCTGCAACGAATGTTCTAGCTCCTTCTCCAGTTTACAAAAATACATGGAGCACCACTGCCCCAACGCCCGCTTGCCTACCACTGGAGGTCATGAGGAGGGTGAGGAGGTTGAAGGGATGGAAGGAGAGGAGAGTGAAGATGACAGAGAGCGTGAGGGGGGTGTTGCAGAAGTGGGGGAGATGAACAGTGAAATGGAGATGGAAGAGGAGAGCGATGTGGAGAACCTGTGTGGCGAGATCATCTACCAGCCCGATGGCTCTGCCTTCATCCTGGAGGACTCCAAAGAGCAGCGTGGCAACCAGGGGGGGCTCTCTAGCACTCTCCAATTCAGGGGCCTGCTGTCCCCCCAGACCTTCCCTAACACCCAGGTTAGCAGTGGCCAGAGTGGCCTGGGCCCAGGGGGGGAGCGGTTGGATCAGCCCGCTGCACCCATGTCCTTCTACCCCCAGATCATCAACACCTTCCACATCGCCTCATCCCTGGGGAGTAAATCCCTGGCGGCCGACCACCCCTCCTTCCCAAATACCTCAGCTGGAGGGCTGGCGGGCGCTGGTCCCATGTTGCACAGTTTCCGTGTCTATGACCTCCGCCACAAGAATGACAAAGACTATCTGACGGCGGATGGTGCAGCCAAAAACTCCTGTGTGTCCAAAGATGTCCCCAACAATGTGGACTTGTCCAAGTTTGAGGGCTGCATAGCTGATGGGCGGCGGAAGCCTGTGCTGATGTGTTTCCTGTGCAAGCTGTCATTTGGCTTTAGCCGTTCCTTTGTGACACATGCTGTCCACGACCACCGTATGACCCTGAATGAGCAGGAGCAGAAGCTGCTGAGCAACAAACATGTTTCAGCTATCATCCAGGGCATCGGCAAGGACAAAGAACCTCTTATAAGCTTTCTGGAACCAAAAAAACCCCCCAACTCTGTGCTACCCCACTTTCCCACACCTGCCAACTTCCTAGGGCCAGATACGGGGCTCCGCAGCTTGTGGAATGCTTTCCACAGTAGTGGGGAGAATGCCGATTCCCTTCAAGCAGGTTTTGCCTTCCTGAAGGGCAGTGCCAGCAGCTCCTCCAATGACCAAACCCCCAGAACCCAAACCATGCCAAAGGCTGAGACCAACCCAAACCTTGGGGGAGGGGCTGGTGCCCACAGGACCCCCACTGGGAGTTCTGCCGCAGCTGCCACTGGTGGCAACCTGGAAGGCCGGAACTCTGATAGTGACTGCAAAGGCCACATTAGGGACACATGCACTTTGCAACCCAATGGGCCGGATTTGAGCCAGTACCCGCCCATCAAGCAAGAGCCCGGTGCAGTGGGAGGAGAAAGTCCAGAACAGGATGAGGACACTTACTCCAATGGTGGTGGAGTAGAAATGGAGGCAGATGAGGAGGAGGAGCATGCCATGACGATGTCAATGACAGGCCAGCGGGCTGACAGCACCAGTAGCAAAGATTTCCCTCTCTTAAACCAAAGTATTTCCCCCCTGTCCAACAGTGTGCTTAAGTTTAGCAGTGACAGTAAAGGCCCTGCATCCACCTCCTCTTCTTCCCTGCCTATATGTGAGAAGATGGAGATGGAGAAGAGCTGTCTGTCCACTGGTGTGGCAGCTGCCAGAGAGCGGGAGAGCAGCAATGACTCAACCAGTGAACCCTTGGCAGGACGGGATGGGTCATCGCCACAATCCCATCCACTTGATATGATTATGCTGCGCAGAGAAGATGAAAGTCCTGGGCCTTTGCATCAACACACAGGAAATCCTAGTACACCTGGGACTCCAGGGACACCTACTACCCCTGGTCCAGGTGAAAGTTCTCCAGGTAGTGGTGTGGAGTGCCCCAAATGTGACACAGTCTTGGGATCTTCAAGGTCTCTGGGAGGGCATATGACAATGATGCATTCACGTAACTCCTGCAAGACACTGAAGTGTCCCAAGTGTAACTGGCACTATAAGTACCAGCAGACACTGGACGCCCACATGAAGGAGAAACATCCAGAGTCTGGTGGATCATGTGTCTACTGCCGCACAGGACAACCTCACCCTCGTTTAGCCAGAGGCGAAAGTTATACCTGTGGATACAAGCCTTTCCGCTGTGAGGTCTGTCCGTCTATCCTTGTGGATTTTTAGGCTTAAAAACTATATAAAATACATCAAATGATACAAGGGTCTGGTGGGTTTTATAACACGGCGTTCACGCTCATTTTAGCTACATAATACCTCACACTCCATTTTTGTAATGCAACATATGGTCTTTGCAATATGTATATACAGAAATGAGACAGTATGCTTGATAAGTCTAAAATGTGAGCCTGTATGGTGTCAATAAGGGAAAAAATATAGTACTCAAGATTTTTTTTTTTCTTTCTCTTTTTGTTCAGCAGCACCTCACATCACAGTATTATAATAATCAGTGTGTTAATGGTTAGTGTATTGTCAGTGAACTCTTCGTTGTACTTTCTTGTTTTATTTCTCAGAGTGATTGCGTGTTTCTTTTTGTGTGTTGGTTCGTATTTGTCCCTGATGTACAGCACTTTGTTTCAGCTATGGTTGTTTTAAAGTGCTTCATAAATAAAGTTTATTGATTGATATATCAGGGGAATCTAAACAAAATTTAATACTAAAACTAAATTCCTATTGTACTTTTTGCATTACAATGTTTTTTGTCTTTCAGGTATGCAACTACTCAACTACCACCAAAGGCAACCTTAGTATCCACATGCAGTCGGATAAGCATCTGAACAATGTACAAACACTCCAGAACGGTGGCAGTGAGGCTCAGTATAACCACAACCATGCCAACCCTGTGCCCAGTGCCAGCCTCAGTGGAAGCTGCGGTGCCCCCTCTCCATCCAAGCCCAAACAAAAACCCACTTGGCGCTGTGAGGTAATGAAACAAACAGAGCATCTTTGTGTCATTGTGGTAACAACATACCAATTTTCTTCTCGCACTGTGCATACAATGGGCCAGTTATTTCACAGTGCTTCACTAGGTCTATTATTTTTCTTGGCCACATCATCTGACCTTTTGTCATTATAAAACACAATTTGTCATGAATTCTATGCTTATTTCCAAAGGATTGTATGAACTTCTAGAGCACACAGTCACATTAGTTGGCATTCCCTCTCCTTCTTTGGATAAGGTATTATTTTTCATTTGCGTGAATCATTTGATGTATAATTTCTCCTTCTTTGCTTCACAGGTGTGCGATTATGAGACCAATGTGGCTCGTAACTTGCGAATCCATATGACCAGCGAGAAACACATGCACAACATGATGCTGCTACAGCAGAACATGAAGCAGATCCAACACAGCCTTCATTTGGGCCTAGCCCCAGCAGAAGCAGAGCTTTACCAGTACTACCTGGCTCAAAACATGGGTCTGGCAGGTGTTAAACTTGAGAACCCAGCTGGCAGTGGTGGCCCTGATACCCCAATGATGATTAACCCGTTCCAGCTAGATCCTGCAACTGCAGCTGCTCTTGGATCTGGTTTAGGTAAGTGATCAGCTTAAACAAGAAACACAACTTTAATATGAAAAACTGACATTTTTTTCAGTAACTGTGACAGAGTACCTGTTATTTTAATTTTTATCCTCAAGCGTGTTAATATTTTTTTTCTGCTCACCATTCACTTGGTCAGTTTTGTGTGTTATCTCATATATCTGATGCCATAAGGATATTGTTTTTATCGCTATGCCTTTTCTTTGTCGCTTTCCATTTTTCTCCCTGCCATCTCACCTTCTCCTTTTTCTACTGCAATCCTTTTTACCTTGCCCCCCTTAGCTCACCGTCTTTCTTTTTCGCTCTTATCTGTGTTCTCATATTGTCCCTCTGTCATTGTCTCCTTTCTTTGACCCCTCTCACTGATTAAAAAATGATTATGAGACGCCACAAGAGAATTATTCTTAATCTTTCATTTGTAATTTTCTTAAATCAGCTTAATCCGCCCCTCCACACATACACCCCACTTTCCCTTGGCCTGGAGAGAGTGCACACACGCATATGTGCACACTTGCACACACATACACTCACACACAGCAGGAAGTAGATTCCCGTAGGAGTGAGACAGATTTAACAATGACCCTGCAGTGTTACACACCCACTCCCTCCTCTAGTGTGGAGGTCACAGCCCAGCCAGCAGATGTACTCTTAGTGAATTACACTGATAACACACAGCTCCCCATAGTGAGCACAGCTGTACATACGTTTAGATGGTTTGAGCATTTATATATTCAAATATTCACACTTTTACATCCATTGAATCAAGAATAGAGATATTTGAAATAAAATGTTACTTTTCAACCACATCCAAAAAAAAAAACATACATACACATTCATGCTCTAGTGCATTTAATCACAGGCTAATTGAGGAATTATGCACCGTTTTGAATTATAAGAAAAAAGATTTGATGAGCTTTGGTATCATGCTTAGACAGACAATACGGGGATCAAATGAAAGAATTAATTACATGAATGAAAGATCTGTTTTTTGTTCTAGGGTGGGTGGGCAGATGAAAGAATCCTGTGTAATGCATTGATCAGCTTTTCAGATCTATGTGTGAATGTGAGAAAAGCTTGAAACCCTAAAACCGTTGTCCCACCATCACCGAGAGCAGTAATTAAAGCTACCTGATGAGCGAGTTAGCAAGTTGAAAAGGATGATTGTAATTGATCCTGATTCAATCCTATTAGGGTTTTTTATAGACAAGACTTTGTAAGGAGCCCTAGTCCTCAGTGAGGCTTTATTTTATCAAATCCTTTTGTGTGAGAGCCCTGCGTAGGGGACTCACTTCTCTCTTCACACTTAATTTCATTTAATAAAAAAAGAACCTTTTTATTTCTCATTTTCTTTTATCCCACCCATGCATGCCAGCCTCTTGATTTTCACCACAGCTTTGTCTTTTTGTCATACCTCTTTGTTTTTAGGAACCATTCTACCTGCTATTTGACATGTTTTCCTACAGTGCTTCTGTGTCTGTAATCCTCTTGAATGCCCTGTTTTTTTCTGAACTGTTTTGTCTGTCTTCTTGCTGGCTAACATGCATTCTCACTTTTTCCCCCCATAGTGAACAGTGACCTGTCAGCGGAGTTGCGTCTTGCCAGTGGTCAACTAATGGCAGATGACCTATCCCTAGTATCCTCGGGTGGAATGGGGGGGATGTCCTCATCAGACCCCTCTCTGTCCTCTTTGTCACCACCCATCAGTGATCCCTCGCTGCGCCTCTACCAGTGCGCTGTGTGCAACTGCTATTCCACAGACAGCCTGGAGGCCCTTAATGCCCACGTCAATGCAGAGCGCTCTTTGCCTGAGGAGGAGTGGCGCTGTGTGGTAGGTGACGTCTACCAGTGCAAGCTCTGCAGCTACAACACACAGCTTAAGGCCAACTTTCAACTGCACTGCAAGACAGACAAGCACATGCAGAAGCACCAGCTAGTGGCCCACATCAAGGAGGGAGGCAAGGCCAACCAGTGGAGATTAAAGTGTGTGGCCATTGGCAACCCTGTGCACCTCAAGTGCAATGCCTGTGACTACTACAGCAACAGCGTGGATAAACTGAGGCTACACGCTACCAACCAGAGGCATGAAGCTGCCATCCGGCTCTACAAGGTAAAATTTGATTATTTTATCCCATATTTTCTCACACAATGTCTTAACACCCCATATGCTAGGGAGAAAATCCTCTTTTTCAGAAATTTTATCAGGAAAAAATTGCTTGATTAGAGACTATTATTTCAGTACTGTGAGATTGTTTTTTATGCAGTGTATGTGATGGAGCCATAGTATGATTGTATCTTTAGTGTGGTAAAACTGAGCAAAGCAGAGTGCAGTATGTGGTCAAATTTAGAAAAAGCATTTGTGTTTTTGTTTAAAACATGTCCCGGTCTCTGAAGTATACCCTCACATGGATGCAGATTTCCCATGAGAAAGGACTGACGAAGATAGAGAAGGCCACTGATATGGAGCGAGATGATTTTCATCAGATATGGGTATATTTCAGGCCCTTGACCAGCTCGTAGTAGACTGTTGAAAGTAATTCTAAATGAACCATTTGTTTACACAGTAAAAACCTGAAATATTAAATTCAACTGAGAACACTGACCTACAGTAAAAAGAAAACGGAGTACTAAAAGTGAACCACACATCTAGACATTTGAACATTTGACTTATATGCAATTCCAATACTGTCAATGTTTTAAATATATAAATTTACATTTTATTTACTTTAAAACAATGGCCTTAATATCCAGAATAATATAGTTGGATATTAAAATAATTAAGGATTTTACAGATTAATGATTTTTTGGCTAAAATATGCTGTTTGTTTTCATTTATACTTACAGTATGTGCAACTCTACAGAATGCACAAACATACATAGAAATATTCTGTTCCTGAAAAGTAAGAAATGACTCGTCAAAGGGTTATCACACACCAGAGTAATAACCTGACACAAGTGACTTACTTAACTAATTAAACCTTTCACACCTTCACAATTAAATGTTTTCTGCAAAGATCCAACATGTTCAAAATCAGGCATCTCCTCCATCTCCAGTATTTTTTAAGTAATTTAGTTTAGTAGTTAGGTGTCTTCTTGGGTTTAATGGATGCTGTTACAGGTCCTTCTCAAAAAATGAGCATATTGTGATAAAGTTAATTATTTTCTGTAATGTACTGATTAACATTAGACTTTCATATATTTTAGATTCATTA
>JAQQAE010007201.1:0-16041 GCA_029823295.1 Pseudamia nigra
ACACTTAACTTCGTTTAAATGCCTAAAGCATGTTTATTTAACCAAATAAATAGAAAATAAATAGCTCCAGAAGTGCATGTATCCTAGACTCACAAGTTATTGTAGTAGTTGTGAGCTGTAGAGTTTTTCATGTGATTTTCATGCAAACACACTATTCTCTTCATTACATACATTACATACATCTCCCCATTGCTAATACATAGTCTACTGAGTGTTTACAGCCCGACCCATGAACTAATGTTATGGTAAAACTAATCAGCCTCCACCTTAGCGTGTTTCCCTACAATAAAACAAGTGAATTGAGTTTTTTACATGTTCTCGCTCAATCACACACGCATGCTTTTACTGTCACGGACTGTTTGACTGTCGATATTATCAGCACCTTCTTTCAAGTAATTCACAGACATCTCGGGAGGGACGTAAGAGCAGACTCTTACGTTATTCTGCTGCACACTGTAACGTTAGTAGATATAGAACACTGGGATGTTTACTACAATTTCAGGAGAGTTTTCTGCGTTTACTTTCGAGACATGCGTTTGCTCTCCAGAGCTTCTCCTCATGAGAAAACGTTACCTCTCTGCCATGTGTGTGTCCTCACACACACGGCTTACATATACTGTGGCTTGTTTAACCAATCAGATGGCGCCAAGGGCGGAACAATGCTGGAGACAGAAGCGGCCCGTCGGATAAAAAAAACACAGATACCGATATATGTCAAAATTCCAAATATCGGCGCTGATTATTGGTTGACCTCTAACCTTTACTTAGTTTGGACAATTTACTGAAGTGTTCACTGCATAATCGGTGCATAACAATTGGGCTGCAGTCATTGTCTGTCTTACATTATGGCACATTCTGTTCAACTTGAGTCAGGAATATCAAAACCATGAACTGCAGACTGTGCTTAGTTTAAGATTTGGTCACCTTTTGAAAAACTAAAGAGAGGGTTAGTAACAACATGCTCTATATATTCTACATCATCATCTGTGGTGATATGAGTGTCTATGTCAATTTGTCCATTCACGTCATATTTAAATGCAGCATAAATGCAGCTCTACAGGTTTTGCTCAAGACACATATCACTGCTTTAACTGAAACTGCTGACTGCTGTTCAATTCTGTGCCATTTTAACGTCCCCTTAACACTATGCATGAAAAGTGTTCCAGTCATTTAACAACAACAAAAGCACTGTAAATGAACCATAGTTAACACAGGTGATTGATGCCATTTAAAGCAGCTTCTCTGTTTGGTTTATTACATCCCTCCAGTGTAAATATAAACTGCTACATGTTAAATACCCTTGGTTTAGAAACAACAAAATAACAATGCCTAGTTTTCATTAAGTATGTTTATTTGAGAGTTCTGCATTATTTCGTCATCATATTACAGAGGCTTGTATTATAAAATGTATTTTTTATTGATGTTTTCATCTTTCGTAGAATGAAATGAGAAAAATGACAATGAATGCACAGCCCAAAGCTTTAGAAGTGGTAGTTACATCCCCTTCTGTCTGTCACAGTTCTGGCACCCTGCTGTGCTTTTCAGGTGAGCTCAGGTGTAACTTGATAGTTTTCTCAAACATAAACAAAAGTGAAGGTGGGACCTTTGAGATGGGGTAAATAATGATTACATGATTTCATTTGGATGCACACATGGTTATCAAAACCACGCTGCAGTTGGGAATAGAAAAGTTTAAATACACTTTTTCTATCATAAATCCTCAACCTGCCAACCTGCTGATCCTCATCCTCTTGTTGAACTTACTGCAAATCCTCAGAGTTGCTCTTGTGCCTACAGCACTTACTGCCAGACCACCTGGCTGTCTCATTATGTTAGCACAGTCACAATGACTTTTCTGTTTGTGTTTGACAGTCAAGCCTAAGATCACGTACCTCGTGAACCAAACAACTTCGGAGATGGAGGAGCAGGTAACTCTAACCTGTGAGGCTTCTGGTGATCCAACTCCCACCATCAGCTGGAGCTATGGTGAGCGTGTCTTCACTGATGGAGAGCAGGTAAAATATGGCCAGGATCCCTAAAGTGGGATGGTAGGGGAAGGTTTAATCCATGTGGTGTTCTAGACCTTGAAAACTAGTGTCCTGTCAACCTTTCTCCTCCTACAATTAATTAACCATAGTAATTTTCCTATATTGGATGTAGAACTTTTTTGAAAGTTAATTTAGTTTGCGTCAATGCATACTATGCTATTTTTTGTAGAAACTTTTTATTCCATCCTTAATAATACAGCATTTGTATTTAATGTGGAATTGGGTCACAATGACAAGGAGCCACTAGGGAGGAACAAAACGTGGGACACCTGTGTTCAACAGAGAGGAACTGAACAGATTTAACCTGAATGTAAGAGTTATATTGATTATGTGCAGGTGGGAGACTTGTGCAGTTTCATTCACCCACAGCAAGGTTTATGTCCTGCTGATTATTTCTCCTAAATGAGCTCCTCCTTTGAGCCGACCCTGTAGGTTTCATGTAATTAGCTGAGCAATACTACACTGGACTCACATTTGGCTTCAGTTTTCCCAAATGTCAAGAAAATCAACATCTGAAACCCAATTATAACATTCTCAAAATAAGCATGAAATTTGAGGCAATAATTAAACTTTCACTGCTGCTTGTTGTATTTGCTAGAATGAGCACTTGAATGATCAAGTGTTTGCTTAGCATTTTCAATCACTATTACCATTTTTAACTCATGCTAGTGATTGAAATATTTCATATTAAAACAGCATAATTTAATTTTTTTCCTCTGCCATGTATTAAATTTTATTTTAGTACTTCATGGGTTAAGAACTAGGTTGTTAAATTGTCATTGCATCCTTGATACACCATTTAAATGTAGTTTACTGTATTCCATTTACAAACCATCAAAAACAGTGATTACCTGATTGGCATTCTTATACATCTGTTGCTCATACAGCCAGTTTTCAAGGTTTTTTCTTCAAGGTGTCTTGCTACAGTTGAGAGGTAATGAAGAGGAAATGCTTCAGAGATGCACTGTAATTCATGGAGGAATTCTGGAGTCAGTCCATTACATGCACTACATTTTCTTCCTACAGGCACATCTAAACAGGATCTATCAGGTATGAAATCTGCGTGGCACAGAAATGTACTGGAGTAAAGTTTCAAAATGCCTCCAGAGTTGAAAACCTCAATGAAATCAAATAATCCTTTTTTATTGAAAATTTCCCAGCTGTGTCTCAAAACCCCAAGGAATGATCTCATCCGAGTTCATGAAATTGATTCAACTGCTATATGCTTTGTGAATCTTGCCTGGAAACTTGACTGAAATTGAATTTCTAATAGAAAGCATGGAAAGTATGTCTCATCAGATCTGTTGAAAATTTGGTTAATATCATAATACAAGGGAAACACCATTTCTGTGTCGCTGTTACCTGATCGTTTCAAACTTTTCATCACAGCATGAGGTTGCCTGGATTCAAGCCCAGCTCTGCCTGTATGTCTGTCATCTCCATAGTGCTGTAGATTGTCTAACTTTAATGTCATCATCATCTGAAAATTACCAGCAATGCAAAATTCCACCTGAACTCTGTCTTCTGAGAAATAAACACTCGCCACCAGAAGGCTTAACATGTCCATGTTTTCATAAAGATACAAGGGTTTAGAATGAAGTGATATCAGAGGTGGCCTCCTGTACTGAATATACTCCTCCCGCTGTTATTGTCACAGGTAGTTACCACATGATGATATACATAAACAGGAAACAACACATTATGCCTCATTTAAAATATAAAGTATCAGCATTTTACTGCCACATCATGTCAAGCCTGCAGGTGTGAGTGTTTTATTATATTTTTAGTGAAGCAAGTGTAAAACACATTACCACCATACTGCCGGTACGTAGAACACATCACCCAGTGACAGTTTACACTGCTTTTTATAATCCGTTGGCAGTTCCCTATGAAACTGTTCTGCAGAGCATAACATGCACACACCATGCACACCATAACTCCTTCTATTGTCAGTGACAAATTATCTGCTTTTGTGGTCTTGAAACTGTCATAAAGGATGAGGAGAGACTCATCAGAGGGAAGAGTAGTACTCAAAGCTATAAATCCCATAATCCTATCATTATTTGTTTAAAAACACTGTCAAACAAGCTAAAGGTGAGAAGAATATCTCTGCATGTGAAGGCTGAGGAATTTAAAAATGGAAAGTGTCAAACCGAAAAAGCTTCTTGTCAGATATTCAGGACTCTATAACATGCTGTGCACACTCATTCGTCTCTTCCACTCTGCAGCCCTGGTGGCGTGTAGTGCCTTGGGATGTCACGTGACGCATGTCATGTGATGCACAGCTGTGCTGTGGTGGCAGTGTGTTTTACACTTTAGTATGCAGTATATGTTGTGATCCGTGGCCGTCTTTTCACAGCTGTCTTCAAATGATTAGCAGCCGTGCCAAATCACTGTAGAATGTAGTTTGAATAGATGCAGTCCAGACTGTTTATAGTTTTAAATATCAGCAGGGGAAATAATTTTCATGGAGGCTTTAATGAATGCGTGAGGAATTGGCTGCTAATTATTTAATTGTCTTGTTCCATTTGTCCATCTGATGTCTGTCTGCCATGCTATCTATAATCATCTTAACAGCTGTATTTCATCAAGGGTGGATGTGACAAATGAAACAACATTCATTTGGTGATCAAATGAAAAAAGTGCAGCAGTAATTCACTTATAATCCACTGTTAACCTTTAGCTCAGTGTTGTTTCTTTTTTTCAAAAATATTGTCATATTTTTTTATTGGTCTTCAAACCACTACCACTTAAAACCACTGTATTATGCCATTTTATATGTGTATTAAGGACAACTATGACATTCATTTGGAGTTTACTTGAATATGTTCTTTGACTGTAAATGAATCAAGCTCTTTCATCTCTTTTCAAAAGAGCAGCAGTAGGCGAGCGTGTTACTATATTTACACAGAATCCTGTGATCATGAACCTTTATCCTGATGATCATAATCATTATAATTTATTAGACTTCAAGCCAATGTATAGTTATTGGTAACTGCAAAACATTTGCAGCATATACAGTAGCAGTAGTTGTCATGCAGGAGGTTTAGGAAACGATGTCTGCAGCTAAGGATTTTTCAGTCCTGGTTAAAAATCTGTTCTGGCTTTGGTTGACTGTCGTTTTTACTGTGGTTTTGAGCATGAAGTGGTACAAACAGATTTCTTTAGAATAACCTCCAAAAGAAAACTGACAGTGTCAGCACACAAAAAGGCTTTGTCCAATAACTGTGTGTAACAAGGTGAACAACATGAGGATTGGATGAGATTATGTTTCATACAATAGGAAGGTTGTGGTACTGTACATAACAAAGGCAGGATAAAGGCAACACTTCGGGAAATGATTGATACTCGTGGGAGCTTCTCTGCCTAAAGTTATGTTTTCAAAATGGTGCTTAAATGGTATATAGTTATTATAGTTGAGTGTTAATTTATTTATTCTAAAACTCTCATCAACTTTACTTGTGGTATGTGGCTGTTTCTCTCATCCTTTGAATATATTCACTGCAAGTCGCTATAGATAAGTGTTTAATAACTGAAAATGTAAATGAAGTATTTATCCATTCTTTGTACATTATCTACATAATGAATGTTTACTCATTTGAATACATATTAAACATTATGCTTAATGCACTGAATTTTCTTGTCTGAAAATATTGTTGCACTATACAAAGAGATGTAGCAAAATAGGACTAAATAGAAAACTTAAAAGCACATTACTGTTTGATTGGTGATGTTGGTCTGTTTGAAACAAACCTACTTTTCCAAAACACCACTTCTTTGCTCAAAATCTGAAATTGTCAGTTTAAAAATGTTAAATAATAATCCTAATTACTTCATAATTAATGAGGTTTTCTCTGTAAGTTTGTAGTTTTGTAGTTGTGGGGCAGAGCATCTGAAACGGAGACAGGCTTGAAGCAGTACGTGCTAATGCAACAGTGCATTGTGCTCTATGAACACAACGTTCACACAAGCTCATTTACAGCAGCACTTTTGCTAGCTAAGTACTAGTGTGATGTAAGGGCTTCTTCACTGAAATGCTTATCACTTTTCTGTGAAGTATTGGCAAGGGTTAATATGCTGGGCAGAGAATGACACAAGAGGTGACAATATGCATTATTATTGGTTTTAGTCAGGTGTCACCCAATGAATGAAGCACTGCTGGGCTCGTGTTCATTTATGTGTTTAGCGTGTTGGTGTTGCTGTGTCTCCTCATTCTCCGCATTGGCCTCCTCAAGCTGGCATTACAATTTACGTCAGAACAAAGAAGGTGGATGATTCTCTGTGGAAGACAATAACAATGGGCTGGAAAAATGATAAGTCCCAAGGGAGCCGTCACCATATTGTTCCGTGCATTTGCTTGGAGAAGTGATTGTGTCATGGTGTCTTCCGTTTTGCACGCCCGCATCTGCTGTTGCTCATTGTGCTTTTGTCTTAAAACAAACACCTGTCACAGATATCACAGTGATACTTGTCAGCTCAGTTACTGCAGAGGCTGAGCTGTAGATGAGTGTGTGCATGAGGTGGTGATGTTCCAGGCTATTAGGTTGCCTCTTTTAATTGGGCTACCACTCTTTCTCAGCAGTGTGGTAATATGTAGCCAAGAGCTGTTTGTAGTGATGCACACCACACAGTGTGCCTTACTATGGTACAAGAGAGGCTGTAATGCCTTTCAGAACATTTTACTTTCATAAAGCAAGAATAGAATATGATTTCCTTTATTGATATTATATAGTCTGTTTTTATGTTCCCCATTTTGGTTATTTTCCTTGTAAAATGTAGGACAGGAGGTATTAGATGCGAAAGTACATTGTGTTATTCCTCCTCCTGGAGTGTTTATAAGATGATAACATAGACTCGACTTTAGATGTAAATCCATTGATAGTTTGATTCTCCACTCTGTCCCACAATTATTCCACCAGACTGGTTTCATTTACTTGACATTTTCTTGCTGTTGCACCTGATGAAGTAGCTGTTTATCTTTTTGTTATGCTTCAGTGCTCTTTTGCTCTGAATCATCACATTTCATTGTCATACCTGTAGTATCATGAATTTCACAAAGCATGCTTTCTTAAAAGGTTCTAGTCATGATGAGTTGGGCCTTTTTCTGTGTCAGTGTGACTTCCATTGATGTAGGACGTGGTGCTTGTTCTTTCTTTCTTGTTCACTATTGCTTGTTTTTATTTTTCATTTTACCGTAAACACAATGTTTTATCAATAGCACTGGGCAATATAGACAAAATTAATATTGCAGTGTTGATTTTCATTAAAAATATAACTCAAACTGAGCATCTCAATGTGATAATTTCTTCACATGGGTGATATGGACACAGAAACAGTTATTTGGTTATATTATCAAGTGAAATTTATACATAACTATTCAACTGAAGTCCATGTTTGACTTGAGTGTAGAAAAATCTGCAACTAAATTGCTTCTTTTAAACCCCTACTAAGTGTTCTGTCTTGATTTAAGAAAAGTGTTTCATATGCATGAGCAAAGCCAACAATCCTAGAGTAAGTTTTGTGCAATTGGGTTTTATATATTCTCATTACTGCTTTAAGCCCACAGAAAACTGTAATGCTCTTTAAAAATGGATTGTGAGTCCATAATTGTTGTACTGCTCTTACCAAACGGGCAGCCATATCTCTTTTGTAGTGTAATAGAGTCACTCTTCTTCTGATAAACCAATAACCTTCTTATCTGTAAACATTTGCCTTATCATGATGCCAATAGACACATTTCTCTTGGGGCAAGAGGTATTGTTTTTTTCAGCATGCAGAACAAAGAATTACCTACTAGTGGGATCCTTAAAATAATTTCCTTTGAAACAACTTGGTATATTGTGTATGATAAGCTCTTATAGTTAAATACAAATAATTCCCCCTAATGTATTTGTAGCCTTAGAAAAGTCAACCTTTAGTGTAGCTGTACATACGTAAATAAACTGGACTCCGAATACTTGCATGCAGTGTGCAACATCAGCTTTACCTGCACAAGAATTACTTTCTAAGAAGTGTTTTGCCTTTTGTTTGTTGTTCTGTCTCTGTCCTCTACAGGCATCATGGACTCGGCCTGAGCAGCACAAGGTATTCTAAATGCATGACTTTTTCCTACACCCATCCATCTTTCGTGTCAGGGGAGTCTAATTCGATTTTGGATGGATGCAGATCAAAATTCTTGATTAAATAAGGGTCAGTGAGAGTATAAACCTTAAGAAAAATGCAGAAGTTAAACAGGTGGATTCAGTCTGTCTTGCTGTTACTTGTAGTGTTTCTGCAACAGTGTAACATGCTTAATTCAGCTTCTGTTCATGTTAGAGCTTGGTCTCAAGCCAATACGAGAGATTTGTGTGATAATATGTCATTTTGAAATCATTGTTTTCTGTTGAGAACTCAGTTGGATTCTGTTATGCAGCCTCTTAAAACCCTGTCCTCCCACAGACATCTCTAGATCACACTCAGTCTAGAGCCAAAGCGTGACTGTGATTTTAACTTTTTTTTAGTCTAAGTTATCTATGGTCTTAGTCTTCTGGCCAGTGAATGTGGATACAAGAGAAAATTAAGATGTATCTGTGCAGGAGCCAGGAGTATCAGAGCCAGAGGCTGTTCCTGAAAGAAAGTGAAAATTGGCAAAGAAAGAGCTGCCCACATACGCTTTGTTCCAACTTACTTCACTATCAGAATGTGGTGGTTTGTGTGTTGTGAATATGTGGTTTACATATGTGAAGAGGAATAGTGAGAAATTCCCGATTGCAGCTCTGAGGGCACCATACTACATTAGGTCTGAGGACAAAGCTGATTGAGATTCCTCATCTGGTTTTAGCTTCAGTATAAACTGCTTTGAAAACAGAAGGCAGAGTTAATGTCATTGAAGATCTCTCATCATTTTAACTGGAAAATTATACACTAGGGTTACCATTGTTGTATGATATGATAGTGATTGCCAGCAAGTGAATATCTTTTTTATAGAAAATTGTATCTAAATGTCATACACACAGAGACAATAATATTTATAGAACATTGGTCCCATAAATACACTATTTTTATTTCTGGGAGTTGTGCAAAAGAAAAAATATTTTTAAAGTAATTAATTTTCAATATTTAATATGAAATATCGTCATGTCACATAGATTTATTAGATTTATGTGTAACTACTTTAAGTTTGACTAATTTAAATTTGGCTAAAACAGCCTTTACACCTTTAAAATTGCTACACAGTCTATTTAACTCAGTACTAAGCTTCTCATTATTGTGGCAGCTGAGATGTTTTTGCTGACGCCACTTTGCATATTTTCGCTTGAATTCATCTCAAGTCTCATTTCAGTAGCTTCATTCATACTATTGTACATGTGACACTTATTTGTTGCATAATATTCATGTTATTGGAGCAAAATTCATGACAAAAACACCGATATGATGAAAAATATATTGATGGTGACATAGCAGACTCTGTACTGGTCTGTTATGGTAAATTTATCTCGCAAAAAAGGTTCACCCTTTGTGTAAACATCTTAAGTCTTCAAACAAATGCTCATATTAATTACTGTGTTTGACTAAATGTGTCATTAGGAATTTTTCACAAGCAATAAAATCCAATGCAGTGCACTGGAAGTTTTTTGTCTTGAATTTTTTTTTTTAAACCGTTCCTTTAAAAAGTATGGGCAAAATCTGTCATTTTACACTGTTTGAATCAGTCATGAGCAGTTTCAAAAGCCCCATGTCAAGAGGATTGAGCACTGCATCCTTCTTGCATTTCTCAGTTGAAGAATGTCTGTTTCCTGAAACAGGAATACAAATAAGGCATAGAGGTTAGAGCATCCTCTTGTATCTGATTTTGTGAACTGTTCTTAGTTAACATCTCTCACAAATAACATCTCAGCAACATATCACTGTAGAATAGCATGGCTTAGCATCAGTAGCACATACCCAGTACTGTACTCCATTTGTGGTTAGAGGTTGATTGATCATGTAATAATCATTTCATTTCTGATATAATTATATGGTGTTAAACTCCCCCTGCACTACATACACTCAGTGTGTTCATATGTAATATGTTTCTCTGCAAGAAATGCCGCTATGATTCTTAAATCATAGATATGAGGAGTGTGAGCATGCAGCAGTATGAGCATGCTGAGTGTTTGTACCAAATGCGTAGGCAACTGTGAGTGTTTATTAGACAAGTCGTGGAAGAGAGGGTACATTCAGAGGAGGCTACATTTGTATTCTGGGCCAGTTAAGATTTGGTATGACATGAGTTTAACACGCCCTCAGTGCATTCTCAATTTTATGCTCTGATGTTCAGCAATGTCTCTCCTGTCTGCTAGTGAAGCTGAAGAAGCTGTTGAAGGGCTTTGCTGTCAGCTAGGCTTGAATATATGTCTTGTATATATCTAATAATGTCATTATTATTATTAGAGTGTCTGTGAGAAAGTGTTCATATGTGGATGAACCTATGGTAACCTTTTCGTGCTGCTTTGTGTATCAAGTAAGAGAAAATTACTATAGTTAAAAGAAATCCATATCAAAGGTTAGTGGCTAATTAATGAGGACTTTGTGGTTTACATACTATAGATGAGCATGCTGCACATATGCAGGAGTCAGAAACAGTGCTACTGGGGTGGAGAGAGAAAGCTTTCTGCTCAGGGGTCAGAATGAAAGGGTACTGTGTTATGTAAGGGTCTCCCTGGTCCTGCTACCCGTTATGCATAATGGATGCCACAGACATGCTTTGTCTATTGAATTTGAATACAACCTTCGGAGGGTTTGTGTTACATGGCTGCCTAGACTGGGCCCTAATTCAATATGTGTAAAAGCATCCGTGCCATTGTTTGGGCTGCAGCTTGGATCAAAGCCACACAGGCTACCAAAAGAGGTGCTTAGATATTCAGCTCTGCAGTACCTAGAAAATGGAACAATTCACAGAAGCACCAAAGGTTCCTGCATGAAAGTATAAAATCCATAAAAATATGGTAGCACAGTTTGAATTGGTTTGAGGTTATAGTTTGATACATAGATTATATATTAAACAAAGATTCACTGTGTTTTGTGTATAATAAGCCTGGATGCAGCTCATTTAAGCAGCAGTAACCCTGTAAAATGTCTAAGAAGCCATGTAGAATGTGTAGCAACTGTTCAGAAAAAAGAGTGAGGGGAAAATCTTTAAAAGTAGAACTGAGGTCTGTCTGATATTGTACACCCAAACCGTTAAGTGTCACATGACAAAACAGGCAACACGCGAAACAACACAGATCTGTTGACCCTGAATGTCAGGAAGCTACTTAGGGTTGGATGGTTTAACTCTGTATATCAAGTTAATGAAACCAGGTATCTCCGGAGAAGGACAGTCATTTACGCATCTCATTAGCCAGCTGTCTGTCTGTTATTTCAGTGGTTTCAAATGTGGTGTGACCTGGCATGACCTCTTCATGAGCATGGGTTCAGAGAGGATTTCAGCGAGTTTAACTACAAAACAATTCACTTGAAATATAATTTGAACCAGTGAAATGACACAGAGCTCATGTTAAAGTGCAAAGTGGTGAAGTAATGTTTCACTGTCTGCTGTGCATCAGCATTTTTCATATCTTGTCGAGGCCTTCGTGTGAAAAGCCCTGGATGGTTTTAGTGCCTTCTGTCATCAATTATTGATAAGCTTCCCTCTACTGTCAGCTGTGTCCTTAGGTTTCTACCTCTTTATGAAGCAGACTGTGCCTGTTTCATTAATACAGTGTTTTCAAAGGACAGGCTTTCTTTTCAGGTCACATCATTCTGCTGAAGTGTGCTCTGTATGTAAATGCACAAATGAATAATGTGTTGTATTTTTTCTAAAACAGGCTATTTTCTTTTCCCACTTAGAGTCCAGATGGAAATGTGGTGGTTAGGAGTGATGCTCGTGTGTCCTCCCTGACTTTAAAGTACGTCAAGTACACAGACGCTGGCCAATACCTCTGCAAAGCACGCAGCGCCATCGGGGAAGATGATGAGCCAGCATATCTGGAGGTCCGCTGTAAGTATTTAATTCTTTCTTATTTTAACTTTCGAGGCTAAATCTGAATGAGCTCTGCTCAGTTTAATCAAACTAAGTAACAATTTTCTGGTCACATTAAGCTGATAAATTCTGTGCTGTATATTTTTATATTTTGGCCTTTCTAAACATTGAGCCACATGCAGCAACTCTCAACTCTTTCACTTCATATTTTCTCTTAATTTTCTGATAAGTGAAGTCATCTTCAGATGCACCAAAAATTCTTAACCAATCAAATCAGCTCTTGCCCAGGTGCGCTGAATGGTAAATCCTACTGGATCATAAATTGGAGGCGTGTGGTTGATTGTAAGTAACGCCTCCCCAACACTATGAAGGCAGGTGTTCAGTAAGCAAGTACTCTGGTACATGCCCAAGAACTCTTGAGAGGCCATCAAAAAGGCTGTAAAAAAACTTCAGGAGCTGTGAGCTCAAGTCAGTTAAATTAACATACATGTGATTTGTGGCGGAAACTGCTATCCAGCAATGAAAAACGTTTAATGTTGTTAAAGTGTCAGTAGGAGCACAAGTACTAACTGCAATTAAAAGAAAAGGGCCGATGTGAAAATGGAAGCAGGGAAACGTACTCCAAGTCAAACTCTATGTGATACTGCCTGTATTAGGTGGCAGCATCACAATAAAAATAAGAATCCATGAAATAATTTGAGAGGTGGCAATGAAAGGGGCCCAGACACTTCACCCTAAAGTGACTGCGTTTACATACTCCATGAGAATATATTGATTAAAGAAAAAAGAGCTCAGTCATATACAGTGGATATTAAAAGTCTACACACCCCTGGTCAAATGCCAGGTTTTTGTGATGTAAAAAATTGACACAAAAAAAAAAAAAAAATTACACAACTTTTTCCACCTTTAATGTGACCTATAACCTGTACAACGCAATTGAAAAACTAACTGAAATCTTTGAGGGAAGTGAAGTAAAAAATAAACAACTGAGATAATGACGTTGCATAAGTGTGCACACCCTTTTATAACTGGGGATGTGGCTGTGTTCAGATTTAAGCAGTTACATTCAAACTCAGGTTAAATTGGAGTCAGCACACACCTGTCACCATTTAAAGTGCCTTTGATTAACCCCAGACAAACTTCAGCCGTTGTATTAGGCTTTTCCTGACATTTTGTGGTCACATCTTTCAGCACAAGCGCTGCGGCGGAGCAGCGCCGGGGGGACCTAAAAAAAAAGAAAACATTTTTTTTGTTTCTCAAACAAATGTTTGGGCCTGAAAACAGTTTTTCCACAGGAATCTACTTCGCGGATTTCGCCTATTGCGGGTTATTTTTAGAATGTAACCCCTGCGATAAACGAGGGACCACTGTACCTTCTGACATCAAATGTGAGAACCAGTCATAGTCGAGCTATAAATCATCAGTAATGCTCCCCTGACCCAGTGTATTTCTGAATTTCAAATTAAAATTTTAAAGTCACCATGCATACTCAAGCTAAAATTACGGTAGTCCAACCTCCATGAGCCAATTGGCAATATCCATGACAAGGTTTTCTCAGAAAACTGACAATGAAAAGTGTATTATTTTGTGTTTATAGTAACCTAGTATCAGAATCCGATCCCAGGTCATCTTGGGAATGACATGTAGTTCAACCAGTCGGTGTTTTTTGATGAAAAGTGGCCAGCTGCAACACCTCCCAGAGGCAGAGTCAAACCATAAGCATACCTTATTTTAGCAACACTAAGCGTTAATCTAGTCTTAATACTCATGTAACATTAATACTTTAAATTTGAATAATTTCAAAGTTTGTTAAATTTTAAAAAATGTGTTCTTGCATTGTCTGTGAGGAGAGAAAAAAATAAGAAACCGTAAGGAAATCCTGAGAATCAAAGTGTGCTCACAAAAGATAAGGTTAGGGCCTACAAAAATAAAGGACAATTTGTTTGTGCATTGATTCCTGCATGAGGCTTACTGTTTCACATGAGGATTTTTCACACAAGGCTCTTTTTCATTTTCCAGATGCTCCTAAGATCCATGGTGCGGTGGCAGTGTACACATGGGAGGGGAATGCTGTCAATATTAGCTGTGAGGTCAAGGCTCATCCCAGTGAAGTATCTATGGTGTGGCTGAGGGACGGCCTGCAGCTGCCAAACCCAAACACCACCAACATAAAGATCTTCAGGAGTCCGTCAGCCAGCTACCTGCAGGTCCACACAAATCCCACAAACTATTTACAGTCTATAAAATAAATGTCCACAAACACGGTGTTCTTAAATGTGCACGCACCTTGCAAAACACATACGTCTTTCATTCATTAAGATTTCATGACCACAGAGTTGAAGGGTTTTCTTTCAGCTTCATTGTGGAAAAAAATCTAATGAATAATTCAGCAGCAGGAAAGCTCACAGCAACAAATAAAAATAGGCTACTCTAATGGACAAACAAAAAGGTCACCTTCCGAGTGTTTGACATACAAGTTTATTCATCTGTTTTGCGACACTGCCCTTCATAAATTTTCTGCTGTCTTGTTTTTTTGCTCCTGTAGATAACACCAGAGTCTGAAAATGACTTTGGAAGCTATAACTGCACTGCCTCAAATGAAATGGGAACAGAGTCAAAGGAGTTCCTGCTCATTCAGGCTGGTCAGTCATGAACCTGTCATTGATGTCATTCTGTAGCCTATCCACCTTTTATTCATTTTTCCCATTTTTTAAGTTTGTACTTTTTTATAAATATATAATTAGAAATCCCTCGCATGGAGTGTACATTTTCAGCAGTTGCTTAGACAGTTGTGGATCACAGATGGTAAATAAATTATGAACAGTTAAAATGAACTTCATCATAGCTCCAGATCTAGGAAGCTTTTTCTGACAGATTTCACACATATTTAAAATTCTATAACCCAACAACTGAGCAGTATTGGTTAAGATGATGTTATATTTAGATAAAAAGAGAATGAAGCCAACAACACATCATTTACCGTTGCTTCTTTTTGGTTGTTAAGAAAATCAAACAGCCTTAAGGGTTTACTTAGTGCAGTGAAAAAAAAGCACCATTTTACTACAGCTGTTTTGCATGGATTTAGTGTATTTATTACGATGATAAAATACACATATGACAGTGATACTGTCTTATTTTTTAGGGCCAAGTCTGCAATGTGTCATACCATAGCCTGCACACTCACCAGAACATTCATGGAAAAAATGAAACCAAGTACAGGCAGATAATGCTGCTCTTTAGCCACAAAATGAATTGAAAAAAAAAAACCACACTCCTCACTTTGAAGCGGAACATGCACAGCCATAATAATTATAGTGTCTTTTCATTTCCAACATCAAAGTGACTCAGTGCAGACCTGTGCTCACACTCCGGTGGATGAAGTCAAATCAGTACTCCGATTTAGACAGCCTCCTGAGTTAAATAATATAAATAATGTCATTTTCACTAATGACTAACATCAAAGGAGCTTCAATATCTATATTTATTAATATTTTATTTTACAGGTCAGATATTTTTACATAGGTTGAACATTTATGGATCTGTAATACACTCCTAATCAAAATTTTAAGACCAGTTGAAAAATTGCAAGAATGTGGATCTTAAGAAGGTTCAAGGTTCAAACAACCATTAAACTGAAACAGGCTGTTCATCAGCTGATCAAAAGTTTAAGATCACTGCCTTTAAAAGCTCAAATCATCACAACAATGTGGATTCAGTGTCATTTTGTGTCAAGTGTCCACACTGTCATGACCTCCTGATGGCAAAGGCAAAAAAAGCTTTCCCTCTTTGAATGCGGTCAGATTGTTGAGCTGCATCAGCAAGGCCTCTCGCAGCGTGCCATTGCTGCTGAAGTTGGACGCAGTTAGACAGTCATTTTAAACTTCTTAAAAGATCCTGAGGGTTATGGGGAAAAAAGTCAAGTGGTAGACCCAAGAAAATTTCACCGGCCCTGAGCCGGAGGATCCAATTGGCTGTCCGTCAAGACACGGGACGATCTTCGGCCCAAATTAA
>JAQQAE010007202.1:0-16041 GCA_029823295.1 Pseudamia nigra
TTTTCAGGCACATACATTTGTTTGAGAAAAAAAAAAAAAAAACAAATGCTTTCCTACAAAAAAAACACGATGGCCACCAGAAACAAATTTAATTTCAATGATCAACCTACGAAGCTACCACCAATAGTGACTGACGTGTCACTGAGCAGAAACAGTCTGCATTTCAGATTCCTTAAACATCTGGTACAGGTAAGAAAAGAACATACATACTAGCTTGACAACTGTGAGGTTGTAAGTCGTGTTGACTGGCAGGTTGCTTATTTAATCATTTACAGTATATTTGTCCGCCATGAATGATCGGCTACTAGTTAGTAGAAGCACCTTAAATACTGTAGACATCCAAACTGTGAACATACACATAGGGAATTATGTGGTAAACAAATAAGTGTTTAATAACCCTGAACAAGTTTTATATTTGATGACAGCTTTACATTCTCTCATCATATTCATAAGGGAGTGAACTGGGATGGTTTTCAAATCACATGTTTGGTTTGTTCCATTTCTCGTCTTCTTAATGTGTTTTAGACCATCAGTTGTCTTGTTCAGAGGATAGGTGGGTACAAAGTCAATAGCCCCGTTAGTGTTAGTACAACTACTGTACATTGATACATGCTCATGTGAGTAAAGATAAAAGACTGTTCATTATTACTTTCACAAATGAGGGTCAGTCCATCTGAAAAATCTCAAGAATTTTGAATGTGCAGTTGACAAAACCATCAAACACTGCGATGAAACTGGAAGACTGTCCCTGGTTTCTGAGACAGGTAATTCTAATAAATGAACTCTCTGCAGCTGCGGTAGCTCTTGGTTTTCCTTTCCTGGGATGGGAAAGGCATTAATCATCTGAAACACATTAAGAAGGCAAGACATGGCACAAATTAACGCTTGATAAGGCACGCCTGTGATGTGAAAACCATTGCAGGTGACTACCTTATGAATCTGTCGAGAGAATGTCATGAGTGTGCAAAGGTGTTCTCGAAAGTAAACGTGGCTATTTTGGACAATGTAAAACACTTTTTTTCTTTATTACACGCTTCCATGAGTTCTTTCACAGTTTGGATGTCTTCAGAATCAATATGCAATGCTGAAAGTGGAGAAAAAAAAATACTGAAGGTGTGTCCAAAATTTTGACTTAGTAGTAGTGTGTCACCTGGTACAAATTTAAGAGTTGAGCCAAATTGAGCCAAATGATGTAAAGTAAAATCAATAGAAAAAAGAAGAGTCGAAATAAATGATCAGAGATGACATGGAAATTATAATGTTATTGTTGCATGTTTCATGTTGTCACAGCGAAGCAAATATTTGAATGGATTCTAACAGACTGCTGCTTCAGCATCATTAACTTTATGCAACTGCATGAACTTCCCTAAAAATAAAGCTGACTCGAGGTTTGTTTGAATCATTGATCTCAGAGAAGTTTCTGCAATTTTATGTTAATGTAGGGTCTCAAAAATGGCAGCTCCAGGCTAGAAAGCAAAGAGTCAAAATTTGATGTGTTCTTTGGAATATTGTTGGCAGAGTACACAGCATGAGAAGTTGATGGACTTGAACTTTATTAGTCACACTGTAAATGCTTGATAGCTTTGAGGAATACCACAGTAATAGCAACACAAAAAATTGTATTTCAATAAGTTTTCACAACAGGAACCTAGTGACTTCTGTGTTTTGTGTTTGGCTTGTGTTAAATATCATGTATATTTGTATGTGACAGGGGTTCCAGGTTCGAGCAGACGTCAGCGATCATTCGTCTCCCTGATGACTGCACTATGGGCTTCATTGTGGAGAAGAGGCTGGGAATCTCTATGGTCCACTGTCCTTTATTCCACTCACACCTGGAAAACCTGCTTCTCATCAGCCAAAGAAGCATACCACAGCAGGTACACACATAAAACGACTGTATGCAGACTTTCAGATGTTCCTTTGCTGAACTGAATGGTGACACTCTCAATTTACAGTGTGACAAATGATTCAATCCCCATGTTAAAATATCCATGTTTAGAAATAAGCATGTTTACAGCCTGGTACAAAAAAAGGTTTTGATTTTTATTATGTTTGATTCCATTGTCTTCCTCTGTGAAAACTGTATGGAGGGTGCTTTGTCATATATAGTAACTCGCCCATTTGCATCGTCCATACCCTAATATTTGTGCATAATTCGGGACATAGACATACTCCATGTATTTGAGCTGACAAATGGGATTTTTTACAATTTTCGTACTATTTCTTTATACTTTTTTATTAAAGTAAAAATAGGAAATGTTTCTTTGACATGTTTCGACTGACACCGGCAGTCTTCCTTAGAGGCATCATCTGGCTGCCGTGACATTTCATTTATCAGCTGCTGTTCATGAGCGTGGGTGTGGCAAGCCTGACAGACCTAAGAGATCCACCAGGTGGGCCACGCCCCCCGCCGTCTGATGATCTCTGGAGGAGGGAAGCACAGCAGGGTGACTCACGAGAGCATTAAAAGAAAAGACAGAAGAACACCTAAAATCAGCAATATTAGCAAACAAAACTAGAAAGCAGTCAGAGAATGCAGAGCACCACCAAGGCAGCTCAGTTTCTCCTCACAGTGAAAACCTACAGTATCATCATCACCTGAAATTAAGCTCATTTCCCCCACACTGTTATTGTGCCCAAAAGTAATATTCGCATGTATTTGCCCTTCACTATTGGATTCTTTGACCCATGAAAACCTACCATTAGCATTTGGAATCACATACATATAATAATTAATTTAATCAGTTAGTCAGGTTCATGTCTAGAGCTTAATTTGCTACCTTACAGTAGCTATTTTTCCTCAACCCCTGTACGTACAAGCATTCTGGATCACTATATCCGGAATATTGCCCATATCTGAATCAAACTTTGTGTTCGATAGAATCTATTTTGGTGTTATTTTATGCTTTTTGATTACATTTTGTGGGTGCCATTTGTGGCGTAAATTAATCATGGAGTACATTCCTCTGGACTTTCTAACATGTATGATACACTCCAAAACTTTTCATAAATCCTGGCAAGTTTTTGCAATATGTGGAGGTTAATCTGTCTGCTATCCTGATTAGGTCTTTCATGTAAGATGTGTTGGTGATGTCTGTGCAGTGACAGTAATGTCTTGAGAGTTGGTATTGGTGATGAGAAGAAAACTGCAAACTGTATTTTGAAATTTAAGCCAAGTTCTGTTACGCTGAGCAGCACTATTTTATTTTTATTTTTATTTATTCATTTTTTTGTTTGTGTGTTTTGTGTTTTATATACTTTGTTGAAAGAAAATAAAAATACCTATTAAAAAAAAAAATCTTCTGGATCCAGACCATGATCCAGATGACTTCCAGAATCTAATCGATTTTTCTTTATGCCTTTTCTGACCTGTACCAAAAATGTAACCCAAATCCATTCGTAACTTTTTGAGTTATGTTTTGAACGAACAAACAAACAGCAACAAAAACATAGCCTCTTTGGCGGAGGTAAGCAGAGGTGACCTTTTGTTCCAGTCTCTTGCTCCTCCATTTGCATCTGACTGATTCTGTTGAGCTTTTAAAAACAGCAGAAGATACTGTTATTTAGAAAAGCTTTTAGCTGACTGGGTGGCTTGGGTCTGTTATTTTAATGGGATTTTAATGTTGTGGGTTTTTTTAAATTTCCCTATTTTTATCTTTGCCATTGTGCACTTTAAAAGTGCTGTAGAAATAAAGTTTACTTACTTACATTTATACACTGTTTTTTGTTGCTTTGCAGGTGACGCTGAGCTATGGGATGTTTGAGAATAAAATGAACAGCATTGAGGTGAAAGGAAGCTTCTCTAAGGAACAAGATCCATCCAGGTTTGTCAGATCCATCCAGGTTTGAGAAAATCCACATGAAATATCAGGGAATTCTGTCCTATCATACACATACCAATAGATTTTAAAATGTGAACAGACCAAAATTTAACAGATAAGGTGAACAAATCAGTGTAATTTAAAAACTGCAACCTAAAAAAAGTATTTTCTGAGAATGCATTGTGTGTTTGGTGTCTGGCACAGACATGCTTGTGTGCTGTGAGCTGCTGTTTGCTTTTAGAAATCCCCAGCGCTCCATTTACTGCTCAGCTAATCCAACCTGAAGACATGACACTTGGCAGTTTCAGTTCATCTAGTTTCCTGCTCTGTCAGAGATAAAAGCAATTTGATGTCATACATATGTGTTGTGTTTTGAAGTCCTCCCTAACTTAAGCTGTAAGAACATATCGTCACAAATCTTACCATCACGGCCTCTTTTCTGTTTGTTATGTTTAACAATGTCTCAATCTTAAAGGAGCAGTTTAAAAGTTCATCTGCCTGGACAAAATAAGTTACAGTAGGTGTCTAGATATTTTCATGTTCAGATCTTCCTTGTTTTATTCATGTGCACGTGAAGGTACAGAAATTGCTTCTCCAAATTTTAGGAAAGTTCAAAAAGTAAGGAAAAGAAGCGTTTTAGACATGATGACTGAGCTGTACCAACAAGAAAAGTTGGTTAGTCTTATTAAATAAACAGGATATGAAGCATTACACTGCAAAAAGAAACAATCAGTATATTTCCATGACATGTAAAAAAAATAATTGAATTAGTCTGACTAAAACTGGACTTTAAAAACACATTTAAACATGGCAGCACAACTGAAATTGGAGTTTTTAAAGTTGGACTAACACACCCAGATAATGCAATTGAAGATGAATCTACTTCTGCATGTACGATACGATACGATATGGTACAATACAATACAATATACTTTATTGTCTGCAAAGGTAAATTTGTATTGGACTCTGCATACAATACCAAACAGTATGATAAACTACTGTATGTTGGATATGTGATGGGTCGGTCAGTATCCTTTGAGCTTGCCTAAGCATGCACTAGTTGTATAATGACTGAAGGGACCGGTACTCCTTCCTTCCCATCACCTTCACAACTGTGTGCACCAGACGACTGAGCTTGGTTTTCATTTGCACCATGAGGTTGCCAAACCACGCTGACATCCCATATCTGTCGAAGCTCTGTTGAAGCTCTAGTCATATTACAATAGCGATTGCAACAAAGCTCTCCAATACTCCTTGATAAAATAGAAACATAACATACTTGTATGAGCAGATCTGACTAATGTGTGTCATGTATGGCCACAGGACTATGGTCCTCCACACACCTAGGGTTCGGGACCATCTCGTTAGTTATAATGACATTTAAGATGAGGCAGTTTGTATCGCACCACTGCACTATTGTTCATACAGACCAGTCGGACTGGAACAGGAGGAGGTGTTCTGCCTGTGCATTAGAGCTCTGCTCCAAACCCTGGCCCTCTGTTTATCTTTTTACAGCGTGTAAAGACAGAGGAGCGGTGGCGGTGTTGCTGTACGCCATGAGCATATGGCGACGCCGTCTGCCTAGGTTTAACTAGATAACATCAGGCTTTGTACAAATTTGAAACGCTGTCTATTGTTGTGCCAGTTTACCTCAGGGATGCTAACTCGCTAGCTCGCTACTGACTATTGATTTGGTCTGTGACATTGTAGGTCAACTGGAAATGGCCCCATACTAACAAGCTCAAAGAGTACATATCACCACCAATTATAGCAGAGGCAACATGATTTCAACAGTAACTGATTACAGTACTGTGCAAGTATACCAGGACAAAGACAGTAGCCCAATTTTACAGCTGCAGCTACATGTAAACATACTGAATGACTATCTTTCTATACACACTAATATCTGAAAAAGACAAAATTCCAAATGAGTTATTTGCACAGGCAATGAAAATGAATCCTCCTGCAGATGTTCATACCCTGATTTAACATGTATGTTCAAAGATTTACTTCTGATGACTGATGTTCCACTATGTCAGGGTTCTGCAGTCTGTGCCCCTCTCCAATGGGTCCTGTGTCTTACACACTATAATAAATCAAAATGAACAAAATAAGCACTAATTGTACAAAAAGAACAAATTACCTAATTAATGACCAATAAAATAAACAAAATAATCAACATCATGAAGAATGCAGCTAAGAAAATGATCAAAAATGAACAACAGTGCAAAAACGCAAACAAAACAACGACATAAAATGAGTAAAAATAAGAACATGAACAAAAATAAACAAAACAATGAACATGATTCAGACAAAACTAAACAAAATGACTAAAATGATAAATTTGTAGGATGACAATAGAACCCCCCAAAGTACTCAATAAAATAAACAAAATGGTCAACAAAATGAAAGGAAAATTATAAAAATAATGATAAACAATCAAAATTCCTTTAAAAAATTACAAAAATAGACAAAATAACCTATAAAACTATCAAAAATTGATTAGATGATGAACAAAATGTACAAAAATTATGAATAAATCAACCAAATAATCAATTGAAAAATTCAGAAATTGCTTTTCCAAATTAAAAGAAAGGTTGAAAAGTAAGAGGCAGATGGAACAAAGATGACCAGCAAGATGAATAAAATGAAGGAAATAATAAACTAATTGCTAAAATGCACGTACACTATGCCATGTGGCACATAAATGGTAACTTGAAATCGAGTTTGAAATTTAGGAGACATTTGTGAACTGTAAGTGCATAAATATTGCATATTCAGTATTTACTGGTTATTTTGTGATCTTCTAGTAGATTCTTACCATTTCCTCTGTGTTTTGTTTCTGTAAATAGCCATATCCCACTGCCATATTCCTTGTGGTACTTTTCCATATTCCTTGTAATACTTTTTTTGTATTCGTGTAGTATTTTGGCATATTTTCCTAGGCATTTTGTGTTTTGGAAGTCATTTTATTTATTTTCTTTGGATACTTAATGTCACTGTTACATGAGAGGACTGTGTTGCCTGCCTCAAACTGGTGTGTGACATTTTGTGCCAAATTACTTGAAGTTCACAAAACAAGTCATTATACATTCAGTTACAACATTGTCCCTGTGACAATAAATTTACTGCAACGAACCCCAGTTTATTGTGTCCTGTGTGTTCAATTAATTCCCGGGCTACATATATGTTCTAATAACTGAAATAATATTGGCACCTTGGTGCCACCTAGAGAACCAGCCTGCATTTACACCAGTTTTGAGATTAATTACTTTAATTATGTGTCAGTAGGGGCGTATGTTGGTGGATATAAACAGTACTCCCATATGTGGCCGTAAACTTCACCGTGATGGCAAATCGTGTGCGTTACCTCCTGGCGTTTGTCCTGTTATTACAGGGGTTTGTGCACATCCAAAAACATGCTTGGATGCTATAATAACAACAAGAAGGTGAAGAAGAACACTGCGTGGCAGGCGACTGGTATGTTGACTGCATTGCAGTAGGTTGTGTGGATTCCTCCATGCTGCTCTGTTTACATCGCAACAACAGACTGAGATTTTTGTGTGATTGCTTATTAAAGTTAATTATCCTATTTCTACCCAGTCTAACAATGGCCAATTTAAACCCACTAAGAGAAAGATTACAAAAAGTAAATAATGTTGTTCTTAAATATCATTTTAATCTTCTTTATTTAATTCTCACATGTCCCTAAATTTCAGCTGAAACTCACAGGGACATTTTTCATTCTACCATGTCCGTATACTCATGGTTTTGATCATCACCAGACAGGCAGTTTCACTGTCTGTTGCTTTATATGCAAATACCAATCACATGCCTCTCCCATCTGTGCCATGGATTCCATCGTGTTGACTCACTAGCACATCATCCCATGATAACAGGGTGATTTTGGTGGCTCTGCTGTGTCTGGTGACGCCTTAACGATGATGACTGTATAGTTCTGACATCATTAATATCCTGAAATCCAAATGTTGTTTGAGGTTCAATTCTCTAATAGGCTGCGTCTTTTTCTCCTTTTAGCAAGACTCTTAATGCTTTAACTTTATTTTATGGCCCCCACACTTATTGTATAATAAGATTTACATGTATGTATGTGTGTATGTATTTATTTATGTTGACGGTTTGCACTATAAGACCAAGACAAATTCCTTGTATGTGAAAAATACTTCGCAAAAAAACCAATTCTTATTCTGAAAAAGTGTAGCAGAAAAACAGGTCCAAGACGCCCATTTAGAGAAAAACTGGCCAATTAATTTGAAATATTTACGAAAATATAACAGCGCGTACTTGTCCATGACCTAACTTTGCAGCAAATTTCATCAAAAACCCGAATAAACAAATGGGAACAAAAACATAACCTCCTTGCCGGAGGAAAAAGTACAAACCATTAACTTTAGATACAAAGACACTTTAGTGCTGTGTCATGTCTTCTGTGTTGTTGAACTATATTTAGCTACTACAGTGTCTCATCTTTTGTGGCGGCAGTATCAGCGCTGTTGCAGTCTCTTTTTGCCACTGATAGAGGACAACGCAAAGTCATAGATACCCAAATGTTTCTTTCAACACATACTGCAAGCAGACAACCGCTTTACTCAGCGTGGAAGCAAACAATGTCACAATGCAATATTATGACAAGTGAAGGTTTTATCAGAGATCACTCTTAAACATATTCACTCAAATTACGTCCGCCAGGGAGGTTATGGTTTTGTTGGCATTAGTTTATTTATTCATATATTTATCTGTTTGTTTGTTTGCATCATAACTTGAAAGGTCTACTGTAAGGTTGCAAATAAAGCTACAGAGATGCCACTGACAGGAATCTGCCTATGGATTTGATGTATCTTCAACTTTTACAGAGCTTAGATCCAGAAGAAAACCACCATTATGGAAATATTATTTTTAACTACTGAACTAATAATGATACTGTATGTATGTGATTCCAAATGCTAATGGTAGGTTTACATGGTCAAAGAATCCCATAGTGAGGGTCAAATACATTTAAGAATGTTACTTTAGGGTGCAATAACATTATGGGTGAAATGAGCATGGGTTCAGATGCTGATGGTAGGTTTTCACTATGAAGAGAAACTGAGCTGTCTTGGCGGAGGTGTGCGCTCCAGTGCTTTCTAGTTTTTGCTGCTAATTTTGTTCATTTTTTGCTCAGTTTCTGGATTATAATGTGCATTTGAGCTTGTTGTGTTTTATATTTTAGAATTTTATTGATTATTTTGTTTCATTTTGTTTGTGTTTGCGTGATTTTGTACATTTTGGTGATTATTTTGTGATTTTGTCTTGTGTCATTTATTTATTTTTGTACATTTTTGCTCTTTTTAGCACCTAGTATATTCAGTTTGATAATGTGCTTGATTACTTTGTTCCTTTTGTATGTTTCATTTTTTTGATATTGATTCAAAAGGACACTTTTTTCCATCTCAAATGTAACACAGAGTAAAAAAGTACAAAGTAGCCACTCTTAGAAGTACAGTTTTCTGAAAAATCTATTCAAGTACGTGTAAAGGAAAAAAGGAGTACTCCTCACATCTGGTCGTAACCCTGCTTCTTCTTTACTCTTCCACAGGTTTAAGACTGTCCACTGCATGCTGTACCCGTTCACCAGCTGGTGCCCTTGAACTCTTTATGACCAACAACTTTAAAAAGATGAAGACAAAATGAAGAGCCTGCTGAGTTACTGCTGGAGATCAAATTCAAACAATGCTGAACATTTTACTTTCATAAATTCAGACAATGCTGAACATTTTACTGTCATGTTTTTGCAAACATCAGTGGCTTGCATTATGAACCAAGCGCAAGCAAGCCAGGAGCTCTTTAAAATGCATGGCTTGACCTCGCAAAGGCATATATCAGCACACTCTGATTAGCTAAGGCTTTGTGCCACTGTGGGTGCGTTCACAGAAGAAGGCAGTGGAATCAGGAGACCAACCGCATACACAGTCAGCTCAAGATAAGATGCATATTTATCACATGGCAAGGGTCTGCAACCTGTGGCTCCTGGGCCACATGTGACTCTTCAGCCACTCTCCAGTGTCTCCTATGGCTTTGTCACATAATAGAACAACACAATGCAATAAATCCAAATGAACAAAATAAGCAATAAATCCACAAACATAAGAAATAATGAACAAAATTAAGACAAAACTGAAGAAAATTTGAAAAATAATGAAGAAAGTAAACTAAATTAAACAATACAGTAAACAAAATTAACAAAACATGATAAAATAATTAAATAAACAATACTAAACAATACAATTAAGTAAATGGACAAGGACAAGAAAATTAACAAAAATGAATGAGGCAAAAACTGAACAAATTAATCCAAAAAATGTATGAAATGATTAAGAAAACTGAAAAAAATGTGCAAAGATGACTGAAATAGTAAATTAACTGAAGGAAAAATAAACCCAAATGAGCAAAATAATTCACAAAATTAACAAAAAAATAAACAAAAAAAGGACAGGAGTCAAGTAAATAAAAAAACAAGGCAATGAAAGAAAAATAAAAGTAATGAACAGAAAAGACACACAAAGCTGAACAAGAAATGAATAGAATAATGAACAAAAAATGAAAACAATTTGCAAAATGAACAAAAATGATGAAGAAATGAACCAAAAAAAAAAAAAAAGCAAAAAACAAAATGAACACAAATGAACAAAAATAATGAACAAGCTTGTTAAAACCAACTAACATGTGCAGTGGATGTTATGTGGTACATAAAGGGTTCAGATATTTTTGCCGCTTCACACACGTTTTTTTTCCTTCAGTCCAGAAACAGCTCTATGTTTTATAAAGGTTGCAGACTCAGACTTCGGACTGTCGTACAGAGAAGCAACCAGAATTTAAACAGATACAGGAAATTTAACATAGAACAGATTAAAAATAGCACAGCCTTTTAATCCAAAGACTGGAAGAAAAGATACCATAGACTGTCAGAGTATGAGTGTGAGTTAATATTAGGATCAATATTGAGTGTTTGACTCTGATTACAATTTCTTTACTCTGTTAAATGCATGTGGTCATATGGTGGGTAAGACAACGCGAGCAAGCATTTTTCTGTTAACTCAGGCAGAATCTGAGATAAAGAGCACATGTAAAACTATAATTCAAAGCGTGAAACAGACTCACAATTAAATATCATGTTGTCAAAATGGCAGATCGATCACAGGTAAACCCCTGATATGACAGCACCTTAATCCTGCTTTGTGACACAGGCCTAAGGACTGTGGAAGCAAAAAGACACGGATGAAGCCATGGATTCAACAGACTCCAGTGTCAAAGCCTGGTTCCGTCATTTTCAGTATCATTTCCTGCTCATAGAACAGGTTCTGTACCATGAATATCATCTTTTCTGGATGTTACAAATAAAATGCACATTTGGGACTACTGCTGAATTTTGTAAACACATTCTCACTCCCAAGTCATTATGTATTGATTCTTGGTCACATCTCAAGTTGTCACATACCTGAGCAAGTTACATTATGATGACCTGGAAAATTTCCAGACGATTACCATGGCAACAGTTTGCCATTGTCAACCTACTTTCTTAGGGTTGGGGATGTATGGTCTGGGTGAAGGTTTGTGTTCACCTCAGAAAATGAAACTCACAGGAGAAGCATGAAATTGCTTGGACAACTTCAAAACAAACGTGTGTTTCTGTTGCTTCCTTAAAACTGATTTGAAGGGTTGTACAAAGATTTTTCAGTTTAAAGAAATGTATGAGGAGAAACAAGAGACATTATGCCCTTGAAATTTACTTGATGTTAATTTTCTTTTGTTTGACCTTGATGAAAAAAATTAACATTTATAAAGGTTCAGACTTATATAGGTTATTTTAGTTCTATGTTGTTGTGATTAAGGGTGTCGTTGATAGTGTAGGTAACTGGACATGACAGACATCTAAGATTCTTTATATTCAGGGAAGAGGCAGACAAAAAAGAATTATACAGGTATTTCAAAAAGATGGACCCGATTTGAAATCATATCTCTGCAACCACGGAACACCCGTGAATGAAATGCCTACCACATGAGAGGGCAGGCTATAGAATTTTAAAAAATTACCACTAAGTGCCACTCCTGATTGGTCGCACAGACCCAAATGACTACACTCTTTGCCTACAAGATCCCCAGACATTACACCCTGTGACTTTTTCTTGTGGGGATACATCAAAGATTGTGTTTTTGTGCAATCTGGATGACCTCAAAAACAGAATGACGGCAGCGGTGACTGGAGTGGACGAAAACACTCTGAGGGGCATTTTGGACTAATTCAACTATTGTGTCGATGTTGTTCATGCAGGAGGTGGAGGGCATGTAGAGCATTATAAAATGGGTAATAAAACTTGAGAACTCAAACCATTTGTAACTTTCGTGTTATTGTCCCATGTTGCTATCAAAAAATATACCAGATTGAAATTGGGTCCATCTTTTTGACACAACCTGCATTCTTCCAACTGCTCCTTTCCAATTATAAGTGTTAAATTGAAATATGTATTATGAATTTATGTTTAATTTGAATATTGTATTACTGTGCACTTCCTTTAAAAGGAACAAATAAAATGAATAAACAAATTAAATAAAAGACCCAACATGCATAAATATACACTACCTGACATGGAAGTTAAACCCCAGTATCCTGTGAAAATCTAGTTTTTCTCCAAAACCACCTACTAGCAAGCTGTCACACGGCTACAGTATGTACTGCTTTGTGCATCAGGATTTGAGGAGACCGGATGCTCTTTTTGTCAAATATTCTGCTTTTCATAGGACTTGAACCCTGGTCTCCATATGGTTCATGCACAGCTTTAACCACCACAACCTCCACCTACTAGCAAGCTACGAAGCACATGTCCAGGTGCTGCCTTTTGCGTTAAACTGACACAATTAAGTGCACCTCCATAAGCATCCCAGTCTGCGAGCTATGGACTTACTATCACACAGCAATGTACTGCCATGTTTGCTACCATTTGACAAGTTTAGTTACTCCTTGTGTCAAATACACTGCGTGGTATGGAGTTGAACCCTGGTCTCCCATGTAATAATCCACATTTGACACACATTTAAAAAAAAATTGAATTTATTTATTCGAACCAAATTTTAAAACAAAGGAAAATACAAATCACGAACAAAAATCAGTCTCTTTAAAGTTCAAAAAGGGCATAGGAAGAACAACCCAACAACAAATGATTCATTGTTTATGTAACATGCTACACTCACTATCTCAGGTTTGTTTGTGTTAGTTTTGTTACATTTCCATCAAAGCATAAGTTAAAGAACACACAGGCATTTAGTTTAATTACTGTAGTTTTTATTGAGATATAATGTTAACATTTGTTTGTTCCTTTGTTCAGATGCCGTGTGGCACCTTTGTTTAAGAGGCCACTGCCCTGCAACTCCTGCTTTTATAGCGTGTGTGATGTCATACATGACATCACCAGGGAGAAACCATCTGCAGGGGTTTTTGCTTATTCAGTTAGATTATTTCTTGCTCTATTTCTTTAGATATTAACATGTTTAAATATTATGTTTTGAGTAATGAAGTATTTAGTTGTGTAAATTACTTTAATATCATTATGAAGCAGTTCTGATTTTTCTGTGTTTTAATTACCATGACACTTCCCTTCCTAGTCCTCCTGAGCTACTCTATCTTACACTGCTTGTCATGCGGCTCGAACCCCGGGCTTCCCTGTAAACATCTATGCAGGTGTTTGGGGCACCCACCTAACCTCAGCAGCTTCCATGTAGAAAGTTGCAGACTTAACAATGTCACATGGCGATGTACTGCCTTGTGTTTTGACACTGAAACTGACAAGATCAGATGCTTTGTGCTATCAGTTTGTGACAAATTGCGAGTGAAAATGGGTTGTTTTTATTTTCCTGGAGTATTTAATTTGTGGGAGTGAAGCACTTAATTTTCAACAAGAGTACTTGTAGTTCTTCCAGTACCAAATATAAAGAAGGATTTAGACATATTTAAAAAATTGCACAAGGACACTGCTTGGATTGATTCATTTTTATTTACTTTTATTTATTCATAATTAACATTTTGTGACACACTATAGCAGAGGTGGAAGTCGACACATTTCCCTGAGTTGTAATGATTGGCCTTTTGTGTGTACAGCACTATGAAGGAGACATCGTCCTTGTGGCGCTTGAAGCCACACACACTGAAGCATACAGACCTGCATCTCCCTCCTTATCCAAACCTCCTGTCCTGCTCCCCTCCTCCTTTTTTCTTGCCTCAACCCCTCTTACCTCCACCCCTCCATCTGTCTCCCTTACCTCCTCCCTTCATCTCTCTGTTTACCCAGGCTTGTCACTGTGCCTGCTCCCGCAAGGCTGTGGCTGAAAGTAAAATGAACTTCGCCTCATCCTGGCTGTCTTAAATTCATCCTTTACCCACATTAGAAAAAAACAAAAACAAAATAAGTGGTTTCTTTCAACACTGAAGGGGCAGCTTTAGTCAGGCATCTCTGGATCTAATTGGAAATTGTAAGATGATAGAAATAATAAAAAAATAAAAAAATAAAACTGGAAGCAAGATAAGGAACATTTTAATACGGTACTCATGAACACAACATTTAAGACCAGGAAAAAAGTATCAGAGGCCAGATCCACATCTGAAATCACTTTATGACTTCATTTGGGGTCTATCATACTTTTGCTAAATATATACATAAAAGAATTACACATTTATAATAATTGTGATGGTAACAGTAATAGTAATAATAATAATAACAGTGATAATAATGACAATAATAATAATATTTATAATCTTAATAATCACTGAAATAAATAAATGCAATATCAAACCAATTACGGTAACTCAAAATAAAACCAAACACATCCATGTCCATGTCCCATGGGTCCTTGTCTGAGCTGGGCCCAACCCAGAGTGGTCCACAGGGAGAGATGCTGGGGTCAGTGCACCCCCACCATCACCCTCCACCTCAGGCACCAAGCTACACCCCCCCCTTTTCCTGTGTGTACTGTATGTATATGTAACATCTAAGCTAGAGTCGTACATTAATAGTGGTGAGGTACGCAACAAGAATCTGGCCTGAAACAGAGGTCCAGCACCGGAGCAGTGCATGGACCCCAGAACCCCAGTACCGCAATGTTACAGTACATTAGTGACTACCATTTAGCATTTTCTAGGGCCTAGCCCACCAGGGACCAGGGATATGGACAACAGACCAGCACAAGGAAATGAAAGAAAAGTAAATGAATAAATAAAAAGGAAATTAGTAAATAAACAAATATGTCATTTATGAAAAGAAGAAATAATAAAAACAGCAATAAAATGAAATAATTGTTATACCCTTGGTGATAAAGACAGGGCTAAGGATGATGACAACTAAAACACAAATAAGAATAATATGTAATAACAGAACTGAATAGACCAAAATCACTTCAATAGCACAGATGCTTGTCGACATATGAGGGGAAATGTGTTTTCCGAGACAGGAGACCGTGACCATGATGGATCTACCTCCAGAGGGGAATCACCTCCAGATATCCAACTCAGTAATATTCACACACTGTAAATGTGAGGTACCGTAACAATTTGCATGAATTTTGTTTGACTAGATGTTACAGTAAGTTATGAGTAAAGTGTAAGTAAATAGCCTTTTGTAAAGCACTCTGGGTTGCACTGTGTATGATTAGTGCTATGCAAATAAACTCGCCTTGCCTTAAATTTAACAGCTATGACACTAAAAAATGAGGTACAGTATACTCCCTAACATACCCCAATAGATAACATCAAACTACTCATAAAAAGTTATTATCAGCTGAGTAGTGTAACTATTTAAACATTACTTATACAGGGAAGGTTAATTTTACTTGAAAAGTTGTCAGACAGTGACAATATCAAAAAGTTATCTTTATTGATTTTCTATATACACTGCCTGACCAAAAAAAAAGTCACTCTCTTATATTTTGTTGGACTGTCTTTAGCTTTGATTACCACACACATTTACTGTGGCATTATTTTGATAAGCTTCTGTAATGTCACAACATTTATTTCTGTCTAGAGTTGCATTACTTTTTCAACAAGCTCTTGTATTGATGACGGAGAGTCAGACCACTGCTTAAAATCTTCTTTAGCACACTCCAAAGATTCTCAATGGGGTTAAGGTCTGGACTCTGTGGAGGCCAATCCATGTGTGAAAATGATGTCTCATGCTCC
>JAQQAE010007203.1:0-16040 GCA_029823295.1 Pseudamia nigra
TAAAGAATATTAAAGATAAGCATAGGCACAATGTATATATAATATGCACAATGTATATATAATATGCATTTCCTTCATTCAATGTATATATAATATGCACAATGTATACTGTATATAATATGCATTTCCTTCAACATGTAATAGAGAGAGAAAAAACATTTATTTTCAGAATATATATTCGCTAAAAAGGATATTTAATTTCCCTTATTTTAGTTGCTTATGCCAATCTAAGTTAATGGTAATTATTAAGAATTATTTCATGACAATTTGAGGCATTTGTAGAATAAGCTGACAATATACTTTATAGATTTTTTTGTTTCTTGTTTTTTTCTTTCGTCCCGCTCTCAATTTATTCATTTGTTTTTTATTTTTGTTACTATGACAGACTAAGTTAGATAATGCATAATGAAAGACTAATGACTCAACTGAATAAATATTTTGAGCTGATGATTGGAGCACTGTAGAAAGGTGCTGAATGCTGGATACTACTAGTTATTTGTTTCCTTATAAATAGAGAGGGCCCTCAATGTAATGAGGCCATTTCCCCTCCACCTATCAACAGGGTACATAAGGGATGGAACAAATCTTTCTTTTGGAGGTGTTTTTTTCTATAGTTCCTATGTTGCACATGTTCAAGATGTGCTGGTTCACTGTTATTGTCACTTTTCACATTATGTTGTCAGCACATACAGATCAAAATATTATGGTAGTGTATAACATTTTTAGGGCAGCTTTGTGGAATGTTAATGGCAGGTATTGTCTAAGATGAGAGAAAAGAATCAAATCATACTCCTACAGGAAATCCATCTAACTCAAAAGGAACACAAAAAACTAAAAAGATTTGGATACAAGAACATGCTTTATAGTTCTTTAGGACAGGCTATAAAAGAGGAGTTGCAATAGTATTGCATAACTCTATAACTTTTATATTAATTAAGGAGATCAGGGACAGTGACTGCAGATATATTCTGGTGCATGGCAAACTTGAAAATGAATTGGTCACTCTTTATTCTGTGCTTTTACCTCCACAAAGTGATTCAAAAACCTTTGAAAAATGTTCTTGAACTCATAGTTTCGGAGTCAAGAGGTATACTTATCTGTGCGTAAGATTTCATGCATCGTATGTACAACAAACAACAAGAGGACAGGGACACAAAGTAGAATACTAAGAAGGAGGCTCGAGGAAATTGGTTTACTGGACATCTGGAGAGTCCTATATCCAACATATCTGGAAATTTCCAGTCCAGTCGATGGAAGAAAAAACCACACGCCTTGGATACTATGACCTGGATGACTGAGAATCTTCACAGACATATATCCAACATAGACAGATTATACTTTATTCTCTGCTCCTCACACAGCATACTTGAAAATAGGTTTCTTCTTTTTTTCTTAGACTGACCGGCATAGGATTCAGAGCCGTGATACTGGAATGAGAGATATCTCAGACCACTCTTCATAAACTATATATTAGTGTCATCTTGGACAACATCTTGGAGACAAAAACAGGATGCAACCATATTTGTCCGAATGGAAGGAGTGCAAGTGGAGTGAATGGGACGCTTTAGTTACTGTAGCTTCCTCCTAGCCTTCGGACATGCTAAAACTTCACCAAGCAGTGCTAAACAAAATCAAATTGTAGTATTGTTAGTGTAAGTACTTAACCACAACTGCAGTCGAGTGTATCTCACCTAAAACTATATCCATATTGAATAAATAGACGATACGAAGGTCCGACGCGCTCCGACCCTAGCGGACCGAGTCGGTACTGAGCAGACCGAGTCGAGCCGTAGACTCAACTTGGTCTGCTCGGTAATCATGTAATCATGACATGTAATCGCATGACAGTGTTGGATTATTTGCTGTAATATGATGTCGATGCAGATGAAACACAAGTGACCGACTTGGGAAAAGAATACGGTCAAGGTGTCTGCACCAGGCGGCTAGTTCTGATGGGAAGGCTGTTGAAGAGTTTGTTAAGCTTCCTCAACAAATGACTTCACTTCCTCAACAAGTGTTTAATTGTGATGAGACAGGGCGCTTCTGGAAGAAAATGCCACAGAGGACATTCATTACTGCCGATACCGCCATTATGCCTCCTTTGTCTGCAGCCGTCAAGGTAAGGTTTTATTCTAAATCATTTTTAGAACTAGTTTCATACATTCCTTTTCAGATAATTAACATAATTCCCTTTTTAAATAATAATAATGAAGAAATGTACATGTACGGGTGTGTTTACATACTGTATATGGGAGTTTTCATGGGTCTTGGAACAGATCAATTGGTTTTACATGTATTCCTATGGGAAAACTGGTCCTATATCACGACTTTTTCATGACACGAGCGTGACGCTGGGGTGGATTAAACTTGTATGATGGGGTACAATTGTACTTGCGTAGTAGACCAAAAAGGACAACTTGGATACGCTACAAGTTTGCTTAATAACAGCATAATCTTAGAGCAAATAAAAACTGAAATCTTGAATTAAATGACAATGGGAATGATAATGGGGAAGTAAATGCGCTTCACAATTCAAGGCCGAGACCTCAGACTATACAGCAAGTAAACCCAACAGATTTTCAAAAATTTACATCAGCACAGCAATACATACAGTACAGCAATACATCGCTGCCCCGTCAGAAATGTGGGTGGTCTGTAGCTCTGGGGGATGTGCGGCTGGGTCTCTGGACGTGGTTGCTGGCCTGCACCTGTGGTGGTCGCTGTCTGGGGGACTCAGGCCTCCCTGGTTCTGGAGGTGCCCCTGGGGGGATGGGGGGTGCTGTCCTGTTCCTGTGCACCTGGGCCCCAAGGCACTGGGCCTGGGTCTGGATGGGAGTGTCTGGCCGCTGTCTGGGGCTGGTTGCCTGTTGACTCTGGTCCTCCTGGTCTCCCATTCTGTGGTTGTGGGGTGCTCGGACCATGCACTCCATCCTCTGTCTCCTGGGACGGGCGCGCGGAGGGCGCTGGGGCATGTGGCCTCTGGCCTCCAGTGCTCCTGGGGGTTGATGGGGCCCGGGGTCGCTGGAGGTCTTCCCTGTTTGCCTCTGGCCCCCAGGGGGCTAGGTTGTGGCTTCTCACCTTCATTATAAGGCACATTGTATGTTGCAAACACAGACATACATTCACACACATGCACACACACGCCATGTGTGTCGACGTATGTATCTGTTTTCTGATATTTTTGCATGTGCAGTTGTGTGTTGTGACTTTCTTTTACAGATGCAACAGCTGGTGATTCCCTAAATTTTCACGGATGGAACAGAAGACTTATTTTCTCTCTTTTCCCCCTGCTGGATCCTATTCCCATTTTTCTCTCTATCTTTATCCCTCCATCTTTGTTTCTCTTTCCCTCTGTCTCCCTGTCAGTTTGGCCTCTGTAACTACCAGCTCTGGCATTGTATTACTAAGTTATACGTCAAAATTCTTAATAAATAAATAATTAAAACATGATACCAAGCGGAGCCTGTAGTAGGTACAGCAACTGTGTCTGGCACAACAATGCATTCAGTTCACAGTTCTGCTTGGCCAGTTGCCAAACGCGACAGGGAAAAAAAGTACAGCAATACAAAGTAAACTTATCCAACTTGAACAAAAAGTAAAAGTTAGTTAGAGTTAGAAATACAGCACAGTGAGCATCAAAATGACCAGTTAGTGCATCAAATCAAAGACATTAGAAATCAGAGGTCAGAAATTTATTAAGAAGAGCTAGAGAAAAAAAACTGAAATTCACAAAACAATCTTATTATGAAACAGGTCCCAAAGCTACAAAACTATTAGCAAAAAAAAGTAAAAAAACAGTACAGGACAAATGCATAGTGATTTAACTTAAATCAATAGACTATTCCAAACATATTAGAAAATTGTACTGGCACCCAAAAAAAGAAAACAAGACAGAAAATGTATTTTTTTTTAACTGGCAAACACCAAAATAAATATTGAATGTGACAGATCACATGACAAGAACTGCAGAGTGTACTAAAATTAAAAAAAAAAAAAGAAACCAGGAAGTGATGGTCTACCAGCTGAGTGGTACAAGACCTTTGGAGGAGAGTTGACACCAGGTCTCTTAAAGTCTTTTAACTGGACACTGGACAGAATGCCTACTCACCCTCGTGGTGTGACGCTAACATTTCTGTAATTCCAAAAGAGGGAAAGAATAATTCAATTCAATTCAATCTTTATTTTTATAGCGCCAATCATAATCGCCTATTATCTGTAGGCGCTTCACAATTCGAGCCAAGGCGACAGGGGGTAGGAAAAACTTCTTTACAGGCTACGTAGTTCTTGCAGACTTATATCAATTTTAAATCAGGATTATAAATTATACAGGTCTATTATTTCTTGGAGATTAGACTCTTTTGTCCATGAGGATCAGACTGGTTTCATCCAGGGCCACCAAACACAATATGAGATCAGAAGCTCTCTTCATGTTATACCAAATATCAGACATAATAAATTAGGTGCAATGTTGGTTAGCCTTGATGCTGAGACAGCTTTCGATTCTGTTATTTAGGAATATTTTTTTCAGGTCTTGGCTTGGTTTGGCTTTGCTGAAAACTCTATTTACTGTATTAAAGAACTATACTCAGCCCCAGTGGTGCAAATAAAAATAAATGGATGCCTAACAGATCACACTGGAAAGGTTACATTGGAAAGGTCCACACATCAGGAATGTCCTCTTTCACCAACCCTCTTCACACTATAGAGAACCTCTAGTGCAAACAATAAGAGAAAATGGTAATATGCAAGGAGTTATGGTCAATTAGATGGAACACAAAGTACCGTATTTTCCGGACTATAAGGTGCACATAAAATACTTAATTTTTCTCAAAATTCGACAGTGCGCCTTATACTGCGGTGTGCCTTATATAAGGATTTTTCCTGGTTTGTGCTTACCGTAAAGTCGGTTCGAGGTCAGTACGTGGTACACAGCACTCAAAAATCTGTCAAAATGCTTTAGTACGACTTTTGCTGTGCGCCACTTGCACGAGCATTATATTACTATACATTACATTAACGTATAGGTTTGTATTTGCTGTGTTACAACTGAAAAATGTTGAGTTATTGTGGAAAGACTTGAATAGAGTTTGACTTATCCGTGTCTTGTTTTATTTAATGAAACAAATACTGGTATGTTTAATTCAAGAATACACTTAAAAAGTGAATGTATAGGTTTGTATTTACTGTGTTACAACTGAACAATGTTGAGAGTTATTGTGGAAAGTATTGAATAAATGTTTAATTCATAATATTTTAAATTTTTAATAAAGTTTGACTTATCTAAGTTTTGTGTTGCACAATGCACCTTACAATCTGGTGCACCTTATACTCCGGTGCACCTTATGTATGGAAAAAATCTAAAAATTGGTCATTTTTGAAGGGTGCGCCTTATAGTCCGGAAAATACGATAGTTCTTTATGTGGACGATGTTTTATTATTTCTCAGTAACCTGGATGTGCCCCTTCAAACTCTTTTTGATCTCCTTCAAATGTGCAGTACACTCTCCAGATATAAATTGAACATACAGAAAAGTCAGATATTAGCATTCAACTATAACATATCATTAGAAGTCAAGCAAAGAATCCCTATTGACTTGTCTCAGAACGCACTCAAATATTTAGGGTTGTGGTTAACCCATAACCTCTCCCACCTGAATAAAAAGAACTATGAAAGTTAATTAAAAAATTTAAAGAAGATCTCAACTACTGAGCAACATTTGTAATAAGCTTTGACACTAACATTGAAATTATTATAATGCCTGTTTTACCGAGGCTATTATATTTATTTATGTCCTTACCAGTAAAAAGCCCAGCTAACCGATTTCATGGATGGGATAAACAAATCTCTCGTTTTATATGGAAAGGAAGGAAACCACGGATTAAATATAACACATTAACTATCAGCAAAGGAACAGTTTGGACGTCACTTCCCAATTTGAGAGACTATTATTGTTCTGCACAAATAAAAATTCTAGTCCTCTGGTGCGATGACAGATATAATGCCAGGTGGAAAGAGATGGAACGTGTATGTGAAGGCTTTCCAGTACAAACAATGGCTGGAGATCAAAATTTGGAGACAAGTCACCAAGAAAAATTGAATCCCATGAGTTCATTTGATTTACTTTGGGAAACAACTGAGCTTATCAAGTCAGATAAAAAAAAAAACTTAGATGGGTTGTTTATGATACTGACTTCAAACCAAACTAATGGAGTCTAGGTTTAAAAATTGGATGAGTGTAGGGATCACTGCCTACCGTAGAATAATTAAAAACAACACATTACAAAGTTTTCAGACTTTAAGAAAGAAACATTGTTTACAGTTATGTCAATGCTTCTTAAAAGAAATACGTAGATAAAGATACAAATGCAGAACCTGATGGTTTAATACACTTGATCATACCAATATGCACTGGTAGTACCAAAACCTAATCTATCATTTCAAAATTGTACCAAGGAATAGCACTGTGCAGAGGAACCTCTACTCCTTATATTAAACAGAGATTGGAGAAAGAGAAATGCCAGAGAATGACTCCTGAACAATGGAAAAATATGTAGTCAACTGCATTTTCAAACTCATGCTCTGCTGACTGGTGCACATTTTGTTAGAACCTGGCTCATTTTGTTATTACACCAAAATTGAAATTGTGTCAAACATTATCTAGACATTCTTGTCGGAGGGGTTGTGGAGGTCAGGATGCATGTCACTGTCATATTTTCTGGGCAGGTCCAACAATTAAAGAGTTTGGCATGAGACTTTGGCGGCTGCCACGCCATTTTGGTGCACTTCATGAGTGCACCTTAATGTCAAGTAAAATTCTTTGTATGTGTATGCATACCTGGCAATAAAAGAACATTCTGATTCTGACTCTGACATTTGGGGAATCATGCAGCAAATTTTCAGACTGAAGATCCCATTGAGCTGTCTAACACTTACACTTAATTCTGATCTAGAAGATAAAATAATTCGATATGATAGATACCTTTTAGGAATATTTACTGCAGTGGAAACAAACAATTACCAGTAAGTGGTTACAGGTTGATTCACCTACAGGGCAGAACTGGAATAAATTGTTAAAGATGTTCATGAGATGGAAAGAAATGATGAGAAATGATATTTATATTTAAAGATGGACAAAATGGATAATGTACTTATTTTAATAGGGTGGCTGTTGCTCTGCGTCTGCATATCTACAGCGAAGGGTCTGTTTGCTTCCATGGTCTGTTTCCACCTTTCCTTTATTTTCTTTTTTTCTGTAACATGTAAAAAGTCCCTGCACGGACTTCCTACGTTTGTTGCATAATACTTGTCACAGGAACATTATCGATGTTTGCATGCTAACTGTTTTATTTGAACTGTTCTTAAAAACTACATAATAAAATCTAAATACAGTATATAAAGACACGTTTTCAAATAGTGACAGCCTCTTTGTGTGTGTAAACAAGAAGCATCATCTGATTCAGTAAGCGCTGACAGCTGTTTTGAACAGCAGCTGCTCTGTCAGAGAAAAATTATTTTACTTGTTATAATAACAGGATAAAAAAACTGCTCACATTCAGGAAACCCATAGAATTTTCACGAATGGGCAGATTAGCTACAGTGACACAAACAATCTTTTCCAACAGGCAGTAAACATTTTGACTCCTTTTTAAAGCCCGCCTCAAAGGGATGTGCAATTTGTCACTTCAGTGGGGGCTGGGCTGGAACATCTTTATGATCCATCTCTAAGGTGCCTGATGTCCCCAAACAAGCACCAGATTTATTAGATGTGAGCTAACTAGCAAAACAAACATATTTCAGCAAGTAATGACAACTAAGGGTATTCCAGTTATAGAGATCATACATTGGTGCTGTTCTCAATGTTTCAAAGCATTGGTGCCTTGTCACCAAAACCACTGCCATGTTGTACATTGATGACTTTTGACATCTTAATGAAATTATTTACTAAATGATATACACTACCGGACAAATGTTTTTGAACACCTCTATTTTTCCAGTTTTTATTCATTACAAGCAGTTCTGTGCTGAGCTGCCAGAGGTTTAAAATTTAAGGTTACCCAAAACTAAAAAATAACTTACATTTCAGAATTATACAAAAAGGCCTTTTCCAGGGAACAAGACATGGGTTAACAACTTAAAGCTGTTCTGTACCAGTGGAGGTTGGTCAAGCCTTGAAAGTTGGTGCTACCAATTCCTATGGGTGTCCCAAGTTTGCTTGATTAATTACAACCCCTCTGTCTGCATAAAAGCAGTGTTTGAACATTCTGTGCTACCATACCATCAAGAGCATTATTTGAACCGTACTGTACTGCAGAAAGCATTGTGTTGCTGTAAATATGGTAAGAAAAAGGCAATTAACAATGTGTAGGCCTTTCCTACAGAGAAACTGCAAAGAAAGTCAAAGTTTCACCGAGTACAGTTTCCGTCACCATCAAAAGGCACTCAGAACCTGGAGGAAACTGACAGGAGAGGTCTGGCAGACCCAAGCCATAACAGAATCAGAAGACAAGTTTCGAAGAGTCAATAGCCAGCGTGATAGGCAGCTCACAGGACAACAGCTTCAAGCACAGCGCAATAGTGGTCGTAGTAAGCAAGTCTTAGTTTCAGCTGTGAAGAGAAGACTTGAAGCGGCAGATTTGACAGGTCAAGTTGCAGCTAGAAAGCCATTGCAAAGATGTCAGGCTAAGAAAAAGGGGTTTTCCTGGGCCATAAAACACATCCAGTGGCCTACTGAAGACTGGAAGAAGGTGTAATAGACTGAGATGCTTTCTAGATTGAATTTTTCACAGTGCTTCTCTTTAATAAGAGCTATGTGTTGGTCAGTTAACACAACAGATTGTTGCAAAATGTGGCACAGACATTCACTCAAACTAAAGGATGATCTGGGATATGAGGAAAGGATAAAGGACGCACCTTAATTAATTCATTGATTTTGTTTTAAATGTGGATGAGGGCCTTTCTGTACAACCTCCACCTTTCTATGAGGAGGTTGATGTTCTGTGTCACATATGTTTCCTCTGGTTTCTATCAAGCACATGTATGCTAAGTTAATTCTCTTGTCTGTCTTGCTGCCCATTTTACTGGCCTCCATTTGAACTTGGTCCCCAGGCACCCACTTCTCCTAATGTACTAGCATGGGTTTAGTGCACAGTGAATTTCCCTATGAGAACAATAAGGGAAACATAATTATTATCATACGCTATTTAGAGCAAAAATTAAGGCAAAACTGGAGAAAACTCAACAAAATGAAAAAATAATCAAGAAAATAAACAAAGATAAACATTCTAATAAAATAAAAACAGCAAAACAATAACAAAATAAACAACACTGAACAAAATAATCAAGTCAAAGAACAAAAACAAGAAAATAAACAAGATGACAAACATGTACAAAGGTAGTAAATTTTAATGGAATGAAAAATGAACAAACCAATAAACAAAACATGAACCAAAAATGACCAAATAGTCAGGGAAACAAACAAAAACAAGAAAATGAAGAGAAATAGTCAAAATAGTGAACATAATAGTTACAAAAAACCGGACAAAATTTAAAAAATGAATAAAATAATAAACAAAAGTGTGATCAGTATATATGTAATCAATAAAATGAAAACAAAATGAACAAAATTAAATAACAAATTGGTTTTAAACCAGCTCTAATGCAGCTCATGCCATGTGACACTGTACATAAAGGGTCCTTTGTATTGTAAAGGTTGCAGACCTCTACTATAGACCTTTCCTGTACCAAACCCCATCACATAACAATCATATAATGTTCTTTCAAAGTCTTCCACAGGTTGTCAAACAAGTGGCAACGTCCATGATTATGCTCGAAGTCGAATGTGTCAAAAGCTGCAGTACATTCAGTGTCCACTAGGGGCTGAATTCAAAAGCGAGTCAGTTGTCACACTGTACCATGTTAAAATGTCTAACCTTAGGGCAGAAATAAACATGTTTACAGGCTGATACAAGCAACAGGTTTGGTGTCTATCTTTATGTCCACTTCTGTGCACACTATACAGGGTGAATTTTTACATACCCGTATTTTCCGCACTATAAGGCGCATCGGATTATAAGGCGCAGCCCCCAAAAATGTCATTTAAAATTTAAAAAAAAAAAATAATCCGGTGCGCCTTATAGCGCGGAAAATGCGGTAATTTGCCAATTTTCATGAACCAGACCCTGATATTTGTGCATAATTTAGGACATACTGTATGGGCTTTGATTGACAGGTGTGTGAGAGCTCGAAGTTTTATTGTTTCATTCAACCCATCTCTGCTCCTTCACACTCCACCTTTTGGTTCATTTTGTGTCAGAGTGAGCAGGCCATGATGTCAGTACAGTGACATATGGAGGGTTTGTCCATTGTTTTTTTTTTTTTTTGGTCTGCAGCTCTTCATGTATTTTACTATTTTGTGATATTAAGCTAAATGACAGTACAAGTTTCTTTGTTGCTCTACACATGCAGAAACATGCAGTTATTCACTAAATCTGTGTCCATTACACCAGTTTGCATTTACCTTTCATCAATATGCTGAGTTTTTGAGTCCCCAAAGTGTAAAAATTTATAAAAGTTTTTTTTTTCATTCTGTTCTCATGCTTAAATTGAAACTATAATGGCTGGATGGAAATGCACCTATTGGCTTCACGCAGATGGCTGAACTCTTAAGATAATCTTTTAAGCCCATTGTTGCACAGAGGAAGGAGAGTGGATTTTGTCCCCCATCAAAAAGGGCTTTGTCAGTTTCCTCAAGATAATTGTCCGTGAGTCGTTACAAAGGCTACACAAAAGGCAAGCTTTTATCGAAACTGCTCCTGCTGCTCATAACACCCATCAGCACCACCAGCTGCTTGTCTCCTCAGCAGGGTCAGCACCACCCAAAGAACAAGCAAAACAAGATTACATCCATCATCAGTGTTTTCTAATTACAAACTGGAACTCAGCTGCTCATCCGTCATCAACACCAGAATCAGAAACACCCAAAAAGCACAGGCACACCCAAAGAATAAGATTCAACATACCATGGTGACAGTGAGAGAAAAGCACACAGCACATGCACACAGGCAGTGTCCTCTGTATCAGGGCTGACAAAGACCCTCCCTCACTTCACGTCCTGTCTGAGATGGAAACAGTAAGGAGGCACCACGTGTTCAGGAAGCTGCTACTGCTCTGACTTTTAAGAGGTTTTTTTTAATCCTGTGCCAGATACAACAACAGGGCGGCAGAGGTGGTACCTTTCTTTTGGAGCGCTCCGACTTCTTGGACATGTTCTTCATCTTTTTATGAAGATGAAACAAAACCTGAAAGGAAAGAGAATGTTTTTTCAGAAGGAGACACATAAAAACTGTGGAGAGTTTAGTCAAGTGTATGAAACCGTTTTACTCCAGTGGAGTAACGTAATACTATTAGAATTTTATTAGTGTGTCCCCATCAGTGGCTCTGACCACTGATGGGGACACACTAACTACATGAACGGGGGTCACCCCACTGAACTCATTCTGCCCACTGCAGAAAAGATAAAATACCGTGAGTAAGATTCAGGTAGCAACCCAAGTGCATGTAGGAAGAAAAGCTGTTGCTCCCAAATGATGCAGGTGACAGTTGGCATTCCCACCCTCCTCAGCACCATCTCATCTGGCACAGTCTGACCAGTGATAGCTGAAGATAATTTTTTTTTTTTAAATTATGTGTTCACTGGAAGTGCAAAGTGCCATTAGTGCAGCTTCATGAGTAGAAGCACTTGCTAATTTCTTCACTTTCAGGAGTTAACTAAAGTGATTTGTCTGTTGAGTGCATCAGACTGCTTCTATCATCCATCCATCCATCCATCCATCCATTTCCTACCCTTTGAGCCTCGTGAGGGTTGGGGGGAGGGGGGGTTGGAGCCTGTCCCAGCTGACTTGACCGAAGGCAGGGTACACCCTGGATCAGTCGCCAGTTCATCACAGGGCTGACACATAGAGACAGACAACCATTCACACTCACATTCATGCCTATGGACAATTTAGAGTCACCTAACCCCTTCGTACATGTTTTTGGTTGTGGGAGGAAGCCGGAGTACCCGGAGAGAACCCACGCAGACACAGGGAGAACATGCAACCTCCACAATCATGTTAAGTCTTAAGTTTTCTTGTGAATATGTCAGCAGGTGAGGTAAATTACTATAAACACCTATTGTATCTTTTTGCCCTGTTAAATGTCTTCAGATCTAATGACACAACTGCTGTTTTGGTTTTGGACTGAATTTGTTTTGTCAAGAGATCATAAAATAATGCCATCATGAGCTTCTCAGCAATTTGCAAAGCTGTTATGAATCACACAGCGAGATAATACGACTGTGGCTGTGAGAGGTTATATGGCACACTTGCCTTTATCTGGGATCATGAATGAAACAGAACTAGGTCATGGAAATCTGTACACGTGATCATTAACTGTGCTTGAACAGGAAATGCGTCCGTAAAATCTCAGGGGAGACTTATTTGAATCACCTCTGTGCGTCTTAACGCGTCTCCTCTGGTCCAAAGATCGTTACGCACAGCTGCCCCAAGTTCGGCACTGTTTGATCTGACACGGACGGAAGTCAGGCTATGCGTCCTTTAAAAAAGTATGAAACCTAAGACCAGTGAAACGTGAATAGAGCGCTTACACTACTTACTTATAATATTTAACTTATTATTAATTAGCATAAGATCAACACATATTTATTTACTCTGTTTTTATGATTAATGTAATTGGATAATACTCTAATTGCAGTTATTTGGGGGCGCAGACTGATTATTTTGAATGACAGGACCGGATATATGATGGGTTTTCCGCGCGCATGACTTTTACGCACAGCTTTTACGAGGTGATGGACTTTGTGCGCCTTTTCGCCCTCTGTGCGCCTGTTATTAATGCACAATTTACAGTAGCAACAGTCAAACATTATCCCACACATTAAATGCGCACTTTTTAGCACTGACCTTAGCGTAGCAGCAGCTGATGAGCAGCAGAGGCAGCAGGTATCCGATCAGCAGAATGGTCACCTTGTAGATGTGTTTGGACGCTCCGGTCCACTGCTCCCAGCAGAAGGTGCTGTTAGGGGCCGTGGGGTGGTTTGTGAGGACCTGGTGCTGGGCCACTGGCACAGAGAATACCAGGGACAGGACCCAGATGACGGACACCCCGATCAGCGCTTTCCTGCGGCTCCGGATGAACGCAGACTTTTTGGAATGCACCACGGCGATGTAGCGGTCCACGGACATGGCCACGAGAGTGAAGATGCTGACCAGCATGCTGACCGTGGTGAAGTAGTGTCCGAACTTACACAGAAAGGCTCCGAACACCCACTCTGGCAGAGAATAGATGGTGGCCTGAAAGGGGACGCAGATGAGGAGGAAGCTGAGGTCCGCCACGCTCAAGTTCAGGATGAAGACGTTAGTGGGACTCCCGGTGCGTTTCACTCCTCCGCCGGCTCCACCACCTCCGCCGCCCCCTCCGCCGCTGTACCTCACCCTCCCGATGACCACCATCACCAGAGAGTTCCCCACAACCCCCACCACGAAGATCAGCCCGAACACCACCGGCACGATCACCGCCTCTGGAACGGGCGAGCCGCCCGCTGCGCCCCCGCCGCCCCCAGCCTCCGACCGATTGGACTCCGGGAGTTCAGACCAGACTGAGGAGTCGTTCCCCGGCAGAAGCATGTTGGGGCTCCACGAGCGGAGCTGGAGGATCAGAGGAGGAGACCGTGTCAGACGGACAGAATGACACAGTCCATGATCCGGTTCAGACAAGTCCACCAGCCGAGTCCGGACTCCTGAGACTGCGTGGAACGCGACAAGTCACCGGCAACACGCAAAGTCAGCTTCCTGCCAAGACTTATAGAAGTAAAAGCATCCTTTCTGTCTGTCACGCTTGTGGTTCAGTCTGTCTTCAGTCACGTTACCTTTTTACTGATCTGAAACAATGATCTGTTACATTTCTCTCAAAAATACTGCAGGTCAGTGGGACTGGGATGCGATTGGAGAGTCACAAATACATCAAATGCTCTTAAAAGGCCCTTATCCTCACGCCTACTTTTATATCTGTACAGCTTATGTATGTGTTAAAGACTTCTGTAAGGCTGTTAAATCATTCAAGTGTGTTGATTTGTTTGTTCCTTGTGTTTCAGAAGTACTCTGCCACTGCACACTGTTGTAGTTGGCCACATCTCATCAGAACACACTGTGTTGGCTGAACCATAGGTCATTCCCAAGGTCATTCCCGGGATCAGTTTGAAACACAAAGCTACAGTAAACATGACATGATGATGATGATGAATATGGTTGGTTGCAGGTTGCAATGTTCCAAAATGTGTAATTTTACAAGCTCATGTGAATGAATCTCATGCAGTTTGACTGGCCATGACTTGTGATGTCACATATCGCAAAAAATCAAAACGGCTTATTTTTTCTGCTGTCCATCTTGTTATTGTTGTTTCTCAGGAATGGCAGTACTGAAACAGATTTTATTTTCCTAACTTTTATTTTACACCATAGATATGATGCAAAACTCAAAACCCAGGAAAGGTTGATTTTCACAGTACAGGCCTTTTAAATGTTTCAAAAAAAAAAAAAAGTGGTATTAAGCATTCAGAGAAAACCAGGTGTTAACATTTGCAGCAACTCTGAAATCCATGCAAAAACTTAAAAAACAGCCAAATCGTAGTAATTCAACCAGTGTCTTGACTGAAAATTGAATTACAAATGAACTACCACAACGAACAAAATAACAAACATGTTCAAAATAACAAAGAACGATGAAGAAAATGAACAAAAATAGAAGCAAAATGAACCAAATGATCAAGAAAACGATGAGGAAACATTATAAGAATTATCAGGAAATCTAACAAAACTCAAACAAAAACAAAGTAAAATGAGAAGAAAATAAACAAAGTAAGAACCAAAGTAAAGAAAAATGAACAAAATAATCAAGAAAACAAACAAAACAAGAAACAATATAAAGAAGCATGATCAAAATATAAAGAAAAATGAACAAAATAAACATGAAGCCCATGAAAGCTGACCAAACAGAGGTGAAATGAGAAGAAAATGAACAAAGTAAGAGCTGAGGTAAAGAAAAATTAACAAAATAATTGAGCAAATGAGCCAACTATGAAGAAAAATGAAGACAACTGAACAAAATAATCATGGAACCCATCGTGTTCACTCTCATTACATGGAACCTGCCCATTTAAACACAAATAAAGTGTGGTTGATTTCTCAACACTGGCCATTTTTGTGAAACACTCCACCTTGCAAATTTACTTCCATACTCAATCTGTACCTGTGAGAGACTAAAGGATTATTTTTTTAAAAAGCAGCGCATAATTTTCGTGTTGTTTTTACCTTGGTGATGTTGGGGTAATCATTGCATGTAATCATCTGCACATATAAAAATGCGTTACATCTGAAAAACACTTTCTCCTTCATCTAAGTAAATATTTATTTTTAAAATAGGCACAAAGTGCTTCTAAAGTTGCACGATAACATTAGTCTACATCTTGTTTGAATTGTTAGCCCCTCTCTAATGCTTTAGGTACCAGTTTCATAGAGGCACCCATCTGCAAACTTCATGATGTGTCTGTCACACATGTGATGGCTCTGACCCCCGTTTGTGTAAAGGATGTGATGCCCTGGGGGGTATTCCAGAAACAGCTTCCACAAACTCCGAGTCTAACTCTGAACTCTGAGTTGACTTACTCTGAGCTGAGTATCTGCTTCCAGAACGACTGCTCTGAGTTAGTTCAATCAACTCTGAGTAAGTTTACCCAGAGGCATATGCACAAGCCCTAGTAAAAAGCCATGTCAGTGGAGTGCTGATACCTGGATTGACCATGGCAACGGCTGACTAAAAATCAGTGGCGGTCCATGGATTTCACTCGTAGGCCTTCAGTGATGTCCTACTTAGTCCGACTTGAATAAATACCCCTCATAATACCATCACTTATGACACCACGGCTGGAGAAATCATATACAGAAGCACACAGAGGCACTACTGGGCGTTGCATCACCTTAATCATG
>JAQQAE010007204.1:0-16040 GCA_029823295.1 Pseudamia nigra
GATAAAGACAACCCCCCCCCGCCCCCTTTTTTCCCTTAACCACCCGCCACACCATCCTCCACCAACACTGCCCCTCAAGCCTGCTGTCACCCCTTGCACCCACCATCCCTTGCCCCCTCCTACCCTCTCTCTTACCTCCCACACTCACACAAACACACACACACACACACACACACACAAGCCCTCCACCCTTTTTCCATTTCAGATGCAAAGCCAGGGCCGAGGCGAGCCGTGCATATAGTCACAGCGGCAATCTCATCTATGTCCAATCTGTCATGCCACTGCCTTTCATTATTCTCCTGCGTGGGGGGAGAGATAACGCCGAGGCATATTTTATGGACAGTAGAGAAAGAGAGGGAGAGGGGAAAATAGAGGGAGAGAAAGATGCCAATATGGAGGGATGATGATTGTGAGATAGAAGGGGTTCCGCTTTGGCCAGGGGAGAAGTGTCACTCTTGTTCGTCGGTATGTAGGTCAAGGCAACAGAGGGTGAGAGAATGACAGCAAGAAAGAAGCAAATGAAGTGAAGAAATTATTGAAATAGAGGTTTGAGGGTGACGGAGTGAAGCCAGGAAGGATGGAGGGAGCGGTGGTCATCTCCATTAAAAATGGACAGCCTGAGGGCCTGGAAAAGAGGGAGGGGAAGTGTGTGTGTGTGTGTGTGTGTGTGGGGGGGGGGGGTAGGCGGCAGGGGAGGGGAGGTAGCCATTCTTCATAGCCATGCAATGGCCCCATAAAATCGTGGCTTGTATGCATGCATGCATGCCACTGTTGTTGAATATGGAGGAGTGAGGGAATGCGAGGGGGCCATCAGATGAAGAAGGGAGGGTGGGTTGGAGGGATGGGTGAATGCACTGGGGTCAGGTATTCTCTTCTGTCACCTCTGAGTGGCTGACTGCTTGTCTCTCTGCTCAGCGCGCTGGAATGATTGGGTCCTGGCCTGCAGAGAATGGGCTGACCAGTTTTACATATATACATATATCATGCTGTTGTCATGCTGTGTGTGTGTGTTGCGTGTGCTATGTGTGTGAATATGCAAATACAATCCAGCAATGCCTTTGATTTGGTGTTGGTGTCCATGCACGTGCAATTGTGCAGCATCCAGATGTCAGCGCAGCCTCACTAGGTGTCTGTCATTGAGACAGTGGGGGTGGGGTTAAGGTGACCTGTTTTAAATATAGACAGTGTCACGACAACATGCCCGACTCGACTTATAAAACCCATTTGCATAACGTTTCTCCCTTATCCCTCTTATTTCTCCTGTGTTTTTTCTTCCTTCCTTCCTCCTGGGAGACAGGCAGACCAGACACATCGTGTTTTGCCTTTGTCTCAGCCATTCACATGCAAAAAGATGTCATGTCAAGGCTTTCTTCGACACAAAAAACACAAACGCATACATGCCTTGAAGAATGACACAAAACATAAACCTTGGTGTGACAGTGATGAAGTGCGGTGCATTAAGATAAAATATGTTTCTGATGACTTTATGTCAAATGATAAAGATGTGCCAAAGAACCTCGTCAGCACACTATGTCTCTGCTAAATAACATTACAAAATAAGTGACACAGAACTTAAGATTCAAGCTGTTACTTTTTCCTTTCCCAGTCACTGGTGAAAAGTAACTAAGTACTGTAGATTTAACCTATTAGACCTGTACTTTACAATGCTTTTCAGATCTTTTTATTCTGTAATGTACTTTCTACTCCACTACCTACTAATTCATTTGGCAGCCATGAGTAGCAGGGAAATTTAAGCTGAATCTTTTACACACCAGATGCTATTTATGCCCAGGCGTGTGTGTAATATTGTAATAATGAGTAAAATTTGCACTTAAGCTTTGGGGTAGGTTTTTAACTTGTGAAAGGTATATTTTAAGTCAAACCATGCTCATTCCTAAACCTAATTCAGTAGTTATCATGACTAAATGAAAGCAACCAATTACTGACAAGCTCTGTGTCGGAGTCACTGTGACCTTACCCTGATAACAAATGTATGTTGTATATTGCTCTAACAATGATACCTCACTAATTAATAATCTGATGAAGTCATTGTAATGAAAAACTTAACTATATTTTGCTGTTAAATACTATATTTGTATTATTGTACTGCTACTTTCATTATTAGGTTTTTCCATTACTGCTAGACATGTTATTGCTTTGCTCCTAAACGAACAAAATTATTTTAAAAAGAATTTGGAAAAAGGATTTCCTGACAGCACTGACAGGGCATTTTTAAACAGACCTCATAGACCTTGGACTTTGATTTCTGCTTAACTTTTGTTGCATACCTTGTCCTTCTTGAGCATTTATGTGTGCAAGCTTTATCAACGTGCAATTCAATTTGAATGCACACTTCACTCAGCAAACTAATTAATTATTCTCCTCTTCACCTTTCTTTATTCATTCATTTGTTTCTTTTTTTACCTCTGTGAAGAACACATGCCATATTCCTTCAATACTTTCTTTCTCTCAGACTTGCCGTCTATTCATTAGGAATTCAAATTAATCAGTATTTACTGTAGCGCTCGCCAGCTCTGCTCTCAAGTGCAATTTCTATCAACAAGGTTGAGTGGGCTTTTGTTTCTCATAGCCAATTGGAATAAAGCTCGGCCTCTCTTTGTCCCTCTCCCATTTTTTTTAGATGTTCAACTGAACGCATCAACTAGTTTGGCACATAAGATGGAATTGACATTCTCCCACAATACAATGCTACAAGGACTTTTCATTTGACATTCAATGAACTCTGAAATTAAGGTGCTGCAACAGTTGAAAATGAATTCAAGCTAATTATTTATTTTTTTATTTATTTACGTATCTGGTGCATGAGCACAACAAAATTCTTGTACTGGTAAAACAAAGTATATTTCTGTGATCTTTGACATCAACTACTTCTAAACAGGTAGTGTTATTTTGATGTCCTTTGTCCATAATTATTTTGTGTTCAAATAAAATCCAGTGCAGCAACAAACACTTAGAACAAGAACAAGAAATAAGCCGACAAGTCAGTCAACCGGCTTTAGTTTGAATTGACCCTTTACTCTGCCTCTATTAAGGTCACATGTGAAGTATGAATAAGTTGCTTATTTTATTATTTTTGTGTACCGTATTTTCTGGGTTATACGTCGCTCCTGACTTTTAGTCGCATGAGCCAAAAAATGCATAAGTAAGAAGAAAAAAAACTAGAGAACAGGTTGCATTTTTTTGGGGAAATTTATTTTACAAAATCCAATACCAAGAACAGACATTTCATCTTGAAAGACAAGTTATAGTAATAATAGAATAGAGTACAACAGGCTGAATAGGTGTTTTGTATGTTAACGTAATATGACAATGAGACGTAATGAGACGTAATGAGACCCCGCTGTCATGGTCTGTATTCACGGGAGGTTTCTGTCCTCCCTGAGCTCGCCGTAGGACACCGGCGTTTCCGTTTGACATGTGTACCGCCCCAGTCAGACTCTGCCTCTGCCACTGTCCTCGGAGTGGGTCGCAGGCGGCCAGGCGGTCGCGAGCTTGACGCCAAAAGTGAGAGCACGCTCGGGGCGCACCTCCCTGCCTCACCAGGTAAGTGATGTGCAAATGTGTTGGCGCCAACAAGTTCAGTGTTAAAGCCTCCATGGATGATGGCAGGTATGGTTGTTACCAGTAATGTTTACATTTTAAATTGCCAGTGATACGGGTGCGACAGATACACAAGCTATAGTGCCCTCTGATGGCCGTCAGTGTGACAAACAACGGACACGGGAAATATTTCAATATGTTAGTCGCTCCCGTTTATATGTCGCCCTCACAGCCAGACTATGACAGAAACCGCAACGTATAGTCCGGAAAATACCGTACTTGTCCTGATACTGTGAGATGGAGTGCTTGATTGACAGGACTGGAGGCTTGGAGGTACTGTATGTGTTCTGCAGTGAAGGCATGTTTAAATTACTGTCAATTTTTTGTCTCAGCATAAACATCTTCTATGGACAGTGTATTTGTGTGTTGCAGGCAATAAACCCTCTCCAGTGTGTAATACCATTGTTAAATCTGGCTCCAACTGACAGCAGTATAAACCTATATTTTTGTCTATGAATCTCTGCCAGTCCACTGTAGAATATATGTTTAAATAACCTTGTATAACACCTGATTAATTTTACATTGCAACATTTATGCTGGAAATGATTAGTTTTGCTTCCATGAGTGTCACTCTTAAAAGGGGTGATTAGTTTTAGTGAGTTTGCCGGTAGCACATTTGGAAACTGAATTTGCCTGCCACATTTGTCCAAAGGCCAACTTTTATCTTTGCCAAGGTTGTGATTATGTGAAAGTTACAGGCTGCTTTATTTAAGTTATCGACCCTTGGTTGGAACTAGCCTTTTGGCCTTTATGCGTGTTCCCTTTATACAACTTCTTACTTAACAAGGCCAGGCTAAAAAACCCACAGATCTAATTGAATATTGATATATGTGTGTATAGAGGGCCAGAGTGAGGCTCACCCATGTTAAGCCATTCAGTGCATCCTCTTGATTGAAATTCCATTAGCTTGTTAGTGGAGGAAAGTGGAGAGTCGGTGAATACTTAGCCTTGTTAGCCGAGGCGCAGGCTAAATGAGTGTGCACAGGGTCATTGTCCACTTAAAACTCGCTCTGCAAACTGGCGGCCAGCTTGAATAATTCATGGAGCATGACCTGCACTGACTGGGCTTTAAACGAGTGTAGCTTCTCTTTCTGTCTGTTTGGATAATATCTCCACTCTGGAGTTAATTAGGATTTCACTTTTTTTATTTCAGCCAGCTGTGTGTAGAGCGGTCAGGGACGTGTCCCTGCGGACACACTGAGAGCTAAATGAAACGGGAATGGAGAAAAGATGATTACAATGTAAAGCTGTAATAGTGTTATTTTTCTTCTTCTTCCCCAGTATGTTATCATGGACAGAATACTGATCCACAGTACTACAGTACATGACAATAGAATTTAAGGCTACAGACAGTAGTTTAAGTCTCCAGATGATTAAGGGGAAGAAAGTGAATGAATCAATGAACTTTATTACTGATAATAATACATATGCAATTGACAGATATACAAAAATTGTCAGTTTATAAGTGAACACGGCTCAGTTCAATAATATCTTAAAACCTGCTTTTTGATTCTCCCAACTCTGATGATGATGCAGTGTTGATTGTATAGTGTGATTGTATGTTATTACACCTTTAGAACAAAATGTTTCTAATCAGTTGTGCAGTCCACCTGTCCCTCAATCTGATTCTTGACTACCTCATTGATTTTCCAACAGATTGAACCGAAGCATCTATAATGCTCTGTACAGAAGCACATGGGTTTGATCAGCTAATTGGTTGAATCCAAAAAAATATATTATACTACCACAGTGACACAACAATACATGCTGCAGAGAACATTAGGGCATCAGGAAAAGGACTACATGAAAAAGCATCAAAGATATCCTAAATATAACATTCACTTAAATACATATTGCTATTTATTTAGGTGTGTCTTCTGACATCAAACTCTTTTAGAGCATCACATGGTTTTCGTGTCTGGCCCTGTTCACTTGGTGTCCATGAAGTCCTCCTGTCACACATCCATACCTGGACATTCAACATCTAACCACTTCAAGACTTTACAGTAACATCCATCCTGAGATACATGGATACACATGGCCAGCTCTTCTGATGCCTAAAATGTATGCACATGATCATTTCAAGTGAACCCTTTAACTGCCTGGTGAACCATATGGTATAGCATATATATATACATATTTTGTTTTTGTTCATGTTATTGCTTATTTTGTTCATTTTTATTCATTTTATGTATTATGTCATTCATTTGTTGTTCAATTTTGTTGCTAATTTTGTTCTTATTATCTCATATTACCGGTAAGTCAAATTCTCAGGCAGTTAAAGTGTACACAGTATCTATGAAATGTTTCTCTGCCCTGTTAATATACTGTCCATCTCAGAGTCTGTTCAAATGTGACCAGCAGCTTTTTAAAGGTGGAGTTTTCTCCTGATATGATTCATGGCTGATGCCCTGAATTAATCAGATCACCTTGAATACTGATATGAAGACTTTGACCTTTGCCTTTGAATCTTCAAGCACTTAGAAACATTTATGATTTTCTGTTGTATTATGCATTTGTAGGCAGTTTGTTTGTAGGTACAGTATATTCAGACTACTTTTATCACCAACCACCTATGAATGTGTCTGAGTGGTTCAATAGCAATATGTCCTGGAATGTTTCCTGGGCTCTACTGATCTTACATTAGAGATGACCACATGTGATCACATTTCATGGTTTGCAGGTCTAAATATAATAGTAATTTTTTTCCCAGCTAGTTATATGTGCATTCTGTACATAGTTGAAGTTTGAATGACAGAATTTACTACCGTTAATGATGACGCTAACAGGCTTTGTTTCAACACTTCATTCTGTCAACAGAGCTATTATGCCTTCATTTGCTTATGTAGGTCCTGACATATTTGTACATGTTACCACAGTTAGTATTCATGTGGGTGAGGGTATTTTCTATTAATTAACTCCTTGTTATATGGATTTCAAAAAAATATCTTAAGCTACACTTTTGACAGTGACAGAATAACATAAATACCATGCAGTAGCATTAATATGTTGCTCTTCACATTATGCATGTCAAATCTAATTAATGCTTGACAGCTAATGCAATATGCCATACATCATGTAATAACATGTAATATATTGCCACTGCTTTCTTCTACTCGTTGAGAGTTCTAATATTTGACGTTCAACACAACGTGTCAAATGAAAATTGATTTTAAATTGATTATTACATGGATTTTAATTTCCTTCCTCCTCTTTAAATGTTGTATTAATGACTGCAGGTAGTGTTCTACGTAATTAAAAACCTTTGTTTCTTTCTGCTTTTACACTTGACAAGATTTAATTTGACTGACCATTACTGACGAGGGACCTGATTTGAACCAAATGATTCAGTACTTTTAAAACAAATAATCTATACTAGCTTTTCTGCTCCAAGTATGTACTGCTAATTGCACATAAGACACCTTTCACGACAACTGAGAAAAATACCATGTGACCAGACTACACAATTCACATCACCAATCATAATTTGTGATGAATTTGTCAGTTTTTCCAAATCAATGTATTAATTAAATTATGTTTAGAATTTACGTCATGGCTCCTGCCTCAGCTTCGTCACTAAAGGGAGCAAAGAAAGAACTGATTGTTCACTGATATCACTTGTTTTAACCTGTTGCTGATAGTTTCCATAATGTGCCTATCCTTGAACATTTAGCAACAGTTGACAACATTGGGTATGTGAGATAAAGGACAAAATTGATCCGCTTTTTGGTCCAGTTCATCTCTGAATCGAATGCTGCTTATTTTACACCACTACATTTATATCAAGTAGTATAGATTATAGTGAAAAGGTGTATTTCATATCTGCTAGTTTTGCACTGTTTTGTACTCGCATTTTTTTCTCCGTGATGCACTTTAGACTTTAGACTACTTTTTGTAAGTTATTTTATTATTTATTTATTTTACTTCAGTTAACATGAAGCATATAAGTATGGCCTTTCTTGGTTTTAAATTAAAGACTTTTACAGTAAGATAATTTTACGATGTGCTGTTGCTACTTATTCAGTTAAACACTGCTGTTTTGTGAAATGGTTCTGAAAATGATACATACATTATTACATACAAAACACAAGATCCTTTTAAACACTAAATATTTTCATCCACACTTTCAAAAATATATATTTCCTTTCATTACACATTTTAGGGTTATTCCCGTGTCTAAAAGCCATGATCATCTAGTTTCCCAGAAAGTGACGACATGTACCTGTAGTGCAGCACTACAAACAATGTGTTAAAAGTACTGTTGTCTGAAACAGGTCTCTCTTGTAAATGAGACTTTGGGTCTCAATGGGATCACCTGTATAAATAAAGGTTAAATTAAAATAAAATAACAAATAACTGAAGAACAATAAAACATATACTGTCAACTAAACTTAACTTAATGGAACATACAAGGTAAGTGACTATTAAAGTGACTATTGTTGGGTTTACTCTCTGTATAGTCATGAGGTTTCGGCCTCGAATTGTGAAGCGCCTAGAGATAATCGGTGATTATGATTGGTGCTATACAAATAAAGATTGATTGATTGATTGATAAAAACAAGACTAATGCAATAATACAATTTTATCGTCATTGTCTTTCTCTTTCTATATCCTCCCTTTCTGCTCTACTCTGAGCCCCTCCCAGATGACTGAGCTTCTCAGCCCAGCCACCCTATACAAGCCCATGTCAGCTGCTCGTATCCTGGCCCTTGTTCTTTCGGACCCAAACCTCATGACCATAGATGAGGGTAGGAATGTAGATCAACGAGTAAATTAAGAGCTTTGCCTTTCTGCTCAGCTCCGTCTTCATCATGACAAACTGATGCACACATCGACATGTTACGGCCGGCTCAGAGCCACAACAAAACAAAGAAGAGGCCGAACTAAAAGTGATTGTATTTACAAAGTAAGGGTGAAAGGGTAGAAAATGGATGGATGGATGGAGGGTGCAACCAATAAGTACAATAAATGAGGACATTGGAAAATGTGTTAGTCAGTGTGTCAGTTGTTGCATGGATGGAAATGACGTGCAAATGTAGGTCAGTAAACAAGAAACTATTGTAATAACTAAAACCATGCCGGACAGGCCAGCCAAACCATGCTTCCAGCAAGGTGCAGAGCATGGCAGCAGAAAGAGGAGAGCCCGTTGAGGCTGCAGGTGACTCTTTACATACCAGTCCAAGTGACTGGCCAGGTGTGCTGGGATTACTCTCTGCCCACAGGACCTGCACACACAAACAAAGACAAGTGTGGCTGCACACAACACACACACCACTACAGGACCTGCAGAGCGGAGGGCCGTCACACACATCACTGCAGATGCTGCACCACTCCACCTGTTGATCCCCGTTCCATCCTTGCCTCATTTGTGAACAAGATCCAAAGATACTTGAACTCCTCCACTTGAGGCAGAACCTCATCCCTGACCCGCAGGGACGGTGATCTATCACTGCGGTTTGTTTCTGGATCAGAAACTGCTTTGCCAAGAGCACAGTGTGAGCTGGTGTGTTGTCTTGGTCAAGAACAAAACCATTTTTCTCTTTCTTCTGACTTTCAAATGATGTGTTTTTGACATACACTGTCTTGGACATCCTCTCTGTCTTTTTTTTAGGCCATTCCAACACATGTGTACACGGCATGCAGTGTTCCCCAAACACCTCAGTTGAAAAGATTTGATGGCTGTTTTGTTCAATTTCATCAAAAAATTTCAAGTTATTTTTTAAGCTGATTATTTTCAAATGCCTTAGCAAAAGCATATGCACTTCAATCAGTAGCTAGCAGTGAATTAAAGACGTCACTTACTGGAAATGAACAACAGGTGTGTGAACACCACACCTTTCTTATACAACACTCGGTGTGACTGTGAACCACATGGTTTTAACCTCATAAACACAGTCCCAATAGCCATACCTCATAATCAGGTTTGCTTTTAATATGAAACTAAACCTTAAGCCTTAAGTCCATCAGTTCAAACATGGCTCAAGTGTAACATTTGAATGGGTCACCGGTAGCCATGTGGATATTAAAAGGCACTGAATAAAGGTTAAATTAAAACTATTTGGTCCTGGATTGATATAGCAACAAGATTTAACCCATTCAGTAAGTTTTTAGTTGAAAACTCATTAATGCAAAGTAAATATCAACATTGTCTCAAACTAAATTGCTACATCCCTGTGTAATCCTATTCCACATTGATACAGAGGATCTTCTTGCTCTCTTGCACGTCTCTATTGTGACCTGTCCATTACCACCAGTCTCCTCCCCCTCTGCTGTCCTAGACATTGCCTCACCCCTTCCCCTTCCTCTTCCTCCTCACCCCTCCATTCTGGTAGCCGTCATCAATCTAGCTAAAATGACAGGCGGCAGATGTTAGCCTTTGTAAAGATCAAATCTGCTGCTTCAGGGCGGCCTAGTCACACACATGTACACACACACACACATGTATAGGTATGCGCGCATGCATATGCAGTCACGCACACTCAAATAGGCATGCACGCATGCAGTCTTAACCACTGACAGGTCACGTAGCCTACACAAAACATACAGTGAACCTTCCTCTTTCTTTATTCCTTCCCTTTCTCTCCTTTTATTTTATTTTCCTCCTCTTTGTCCCATTCTTAAATCTATTCCGACAACTGAGAGACAGAGAGGGATATTGCGGAAGGACAGCCATTGTGCCTGCTCATAAGCAACACCAAGGCACAAACACCCACAAATGCATCTACGCACAGTTTTATAGGACTACATTTATTGATTTATTGCTTTATGTTACTTCTGTGTGTGTTTTCCGTGTGGATCACCTCCTGGTTTTGCTGTGAGTCACCCAGGCCAGGCAGAGGGGAGAGTGTTCCTTGTAGCTACAAATACAGGGAAACACTGCAACACCTGCTGTGTGCTGGCAGTGAAGGACAAAAAACAGAAAGGGTCAGCATCCAAACATGTCTCATTATATTACTGCTACAAAATACCAACTTTGTATCCCAGGCAGAGTGGAGCAGAGGGGGATATAGAGAGGGGAGTTTAAGAATGGATATAGTTGTTATACTTACTCTCATTTCCTGATCCATCATGTTAGAAAATGCTACATCCTCCAAGGAATTCATGCTACTTTTAGGGATCTAAAGAAAGTCAGTTTAAATGTAACCTTTGCGTTTTACAATAGTTGCAAAGTATAAGATCAGCCAGTGAGGTAGTCAAAAGAATTCTCACATATTTTAAATTTCATCTCACAGTACCAGAGATCCTCCATTCTATCACATCCATCGATGTCCAGTTTGCAGCTTTGAATCAAACAAGCTATTTCAGTGTCCGTTGCTTTCAAAGGAAATGAGCTCCTGTGGACCATGCTGTTTTTCTGTCTGTACCATTTATACCATCATGTAAACTGCCTGACACATTATCCCTGGATATCAGGATGGTTTTGGTAGTTCTGGTAGTCAGTGAGGATTGACCAAGGACAGTGGATATATTTGTCACATCACATATAATGTATACCAAAATCCAAATGGCATGAGAGACATTTCATGTTTGAACATCATTTTTAGAGGTCCCAGACCTGTTTTGTGTTACAGAAAATAGCATGGAATCTTATTTTTCATCATGCCTCCTTTAATCATTTCTTTCCCAAATAATTTAGCAGCACTTACCCTCCTTCTGTATTTTTTATCTTCAGTTTTTGTTTTTCCCCTGGTTTTGCTCAGTATAGAGTGTATCCGGTGTGTTTGCATCTACAACCACTAAGAGTGAGTCGAAGTCACGGTGGAGCAGAAAGACAATGAAGGAAGTGATGTGTTTCATTTATGTTTCCACAGAGATTTATGATGATATGGGTGAATTTATTGTGTTGTTGCTCTGAAATTCCCCAGAAAATTGCCTTTTGTCTATTCCACTGCTTTTTTCTCCGCATCGCCACTCTCTCACCTAATATATTGAAATGCAGGCTTGACCATCGCTGCCAAATCAACAAATATAACATTTTAATTAAATATAGAGCACACATGCATAGAATAAATCAACTTTCCATTAAAGTGTGGGTAATAACAGCTCATCATTGGTCAGTTTTGGGTTTTGTCTTTATGGGAGATATACTTAGATGATCTGTAAAGCCACAAGTAACTACACTGTATCATATGCTAAATACAATTACCTCACATAATCCATGCCAATAACATTAAATGGTGGGATGTTTTCTTTTAAATTCTGTATACATAACTTCTAAAGCAAGAAATGTCACACTAAAAAGAAAGAGGTTGAAAAATAAAATGAAAATGATGACATTGCTACTGAATTACACACTTAAGGGCTTGTGTTATCGGGTCTGGCATCAGCAGTTGTTTTTGGTAACTTACCTAAATGCTAAATGCTGCTGTGTAAATGACATCACCAAGTTGACTATATGGGTTTTGAAATTTGATCAAATCACATAATTACATAATTACGTATTAGCCTTCAGCATTATCCCATAATGGCTGTAGTGGCCACTGTTAGGCTAAGGGAAAGTCACAAAGATTCAATTTAAAGAACCTTTAGCTTCACCCCTTCCTTAATTGGTTAATAGACAATCATTTTATTAAACTTTATCTCATTAGTTGCGTGTACATGGACCCTAATATTCCACTAATAATTGGAATAATAGTCCAAGCAGAATAAAAATACCTCATGTAGCCACCTCAGCCAGAAAAGACTGGCTCAACCAGAAGGGATTTTCAATCATGTTTAGAGTGGTGATGTAAACCTCTGATGAATTGTTCAGTAGGAAAACAATAGTACCTCGCTGGTTCTGGTTGGAGTTCATCTCAGCTTACTGTGCATACTTAGACGACTGATGACTTTCCTAGAGGTAGAACATTATTATGACTGATAAACTGTGCTACTCTTTAAATTACTATACATAGAAAAACAAAAAAAAGCCATTGTTTTTTTGTCAAACAGATCTCATAGCAGTCTAGGAAAAACCAATTAGGTATTTTAGAGACCCCTCTCTGATTTTCTTTTCTTCTGAGCAATGGTCGCTCTTCCTGTCCTTCATGTAGATCCCTCTGGCTCTGGAGTCACATGTTCTTGATTTACAGTTGTTGGTTGTGAACCAGTCCTGTATCTGTCTGTGCCATCCGAAGGCTGTGTTGCTTGGTTCTCTATCTCTGTTCTTTTCATTTGTCTCTTCTCTGTCCACTAACCCCAAGTGGTCGTGGCAGATGGCCATCTACCCAGATCCTGGTTCTGCTGGAGTTGTTTTTCTTCCGCTAAAGAAAGGTTTTCCTCCCCCCATCACCCTCGGCTGGCTCTCGGAGGTTCTGTTGGTTTTGCTCTCCACATAGTCTTTTGAGTCTTGGGTCTTGAATTGTGAAGCACCTAGAAATAATCTTGGACAGAACATACCTAAACTAATGAGAGCTGTGACACTTCAGGTAAATCACACTGTTCTGTTTAAATATGTTGGGTTATATATATCTTGTCAGACTGTACTATTAAGTATCCAAGTAAACTGCTAAGTTAGAATCTCTTACCAGAATAATTCCAATCAGCCTGAGGAAATGGTCAGGCACATTTATAAGTTGGGGGGTTCTGCTTTGTCTTGTGCTACTACGGAAACCAGTGCCTCTTGGTCGCTAATGCACCTTTTCAAGCAGGTTAACCTGTAGCTGATTTAGGCACCTTACAGCTGTATCGATCCCATACCTGCCCACTGTAACCATTGCTGTTGTTCTCAGCTCACCCTTCATCTCTCCTAGATTGACTGGGCCAACATAGCCTTCAGCAACAAAAAAATCAGATCTATTTGAATCATGAAGGAAATCAAAGTGATGGGCAGCATTTCATGAGGTCTCGAACAAATCTAACCCCATCTGCTTATTCTTTATAGAAAGTGATATGTAAATAAAATTTTCTGTCTCAAAATAATATACTGTAGAAGTAGTGAGAAAGTCTCATGTAATGCATAATTTTCCCAAACCATTAACTTGTAGTAAGTTCAATCATGGTGATGTCCCTCCAGGTGTTGTGAATCTTCCTACACAATCCAAACACCTGCAGGTCAGTAGAAATGGAAACTAATTCAACACAGAAAAGAAACAAAAGAGCTTCAAATAAAGTCCTTCAAATAAACACACAAAAATTGTGTTTAAAGAGAAATTGAGGGTCAAGCTCCAAAACAGTACTGTATGCACTTTCCTGCAGACATAACCTGATAACTGTTCAGAGGGAAATGTGTTTTTATGAACACTGGAAAATCTGTTTACCCCACACAGACCAGAAAATGTTATTTCTTTGTCATTTAAACATGCTAAATAATAACAAACCTATGTAAATCAGTTTCATGTAGCCCCATTTACATTTTCACAGTCAAATATTGCAGTGCAATCACATTAAGCTTGCATAACATGGGATTTTTTTAATAACAGAACTTTATTGCCAGCAACTCTGTGTGCTTTAATATGCATGTACACTGCACATACAAACATACAAGCATGCAAACCCAGTGGTAGCATGTCCCACTACGAACACAGAGCTGCTTCAGAAATAAATATGTGTCCCATTGTTTGGCAGCGTGGATGTGTGTGTATGTGCTGCACAGACGGAGGGTGTGTGAGGATACTAAAGCTGCCTTTCCCAGGAGATGACAGAGAGAGGCAGTACTGTCGTGTCTTCATACTGTGGTGAAGATATACACACATGAACCAAAACACTGAAATACTGCATATGTGCTATAAAAAAGGAAAAGAAACCATTTAAATATGCCACTGACAATAAATACAATCCATACACAAAAGCAAGGCACTTCTATCAGTAAATAAATACTGTAAATACAAAATATACATATCAGACTGGTTATTAATGCTTATTAATGTGCTACTGTGTAATAATCATCATTTTTCTGATAAACACGCCCACAAACAGGAGAAATGTTGAGAGAAAACATCATGTAATGGGCCAAGAAAAGTCTCTAAAACAAACTGTAACAATGAGGGTTTGTGTTTGATTAGTTAAAAATAAATCTTTCACAAACTGCACTATAGAATAAATTTTTGTTAGTTTAAAGCTCCTCAGATTAATGCCTTTTAAGAAAGCTGCTCCCTTGAGCATCATTACGTTAACGATATTAAACAACTAGATGTCATTTGAAACTAATCCACAGACAATTACCGCTTGATGCTGCATTTCCCATGTCTCTATACAGTGTATTTTATTCTAGTCTCTACAGCCCAGAGCAATACTGATTTGGTTTATACCCAACACTTTGTTCCACACTGCAAGTAGTTGTTTGCAGCAAAAAAACTTGGTCAAAACTGTTGTATCTTTGCAGCACAATGGAAAAAGGCAAATAAAGACTGTTTGGAAGGGCTTGGTCAGGGGTCGGCAAACCTTCCCATCTAAAGAGCCATTTGTAGACAGAAAATAAAAATACAGTGGTGCCCCGGCTTACGAGTTTAATCCATTCCAGCGTCATGCTTGTGAAGTGAAAAACTCGTGAGCCGGGACAGGTTTTCCAGTAGGAATACATGTAAAACCAATTAATCCATTCCAAAACCCACAAAAACACCCATATGCAGTATATAAACACACCCATGCGTGCACGTTCATTCATTATTATTATTTGAAAAGTCAGTTATATTATCTGAAAAGGAATGCATGAAATTAGTTCTAAAAATAATTTATAATGACACTTACCCTGGAGACACTGGCTGCAGGCTGCAGGGGGGGAGGAGGAGCGAGGGAAGCAGAGATGGACTATGTGTGAGGTTTCAGATCCCTCAAACTTGCACTCGGCGACACAATCTGGCCACAGTTTCCTCCAGGTGGAGGTCAAGGTCCTCTGAGTAACACCATGCCATGACAACTGCATGATTTTGAGGGCCAAGACAATGTTGAAATGATCCTTTAAAAACTGACGAAGGGTTAGCTCGGTTTTCTCAAAACACCGCCTGAACAAATGCTTTGTGTAGAGCTTCTTGAAGTTGAAGATCACTTGCTGGTCCATAGGCTGGAGGATTACGGGTACATATTACAGGTTTTCTTAGGTCCCATGATGAAAAAACACAAAACGGAGCACTACTTCAGGTGGAAAAAGGCACAGATATGAAGCACAATACAGCACGAGTTACACTTGCGTCCAGGCTGTCGTGAGAAGCCGAGAGCGAGACCACATGCTCTTGGGAACTATTTTCCTTGCAACCCACGTTTTTGCTCATGAGCCGGTACAAAATTTTGCCTGATGTTTTCCTTGTAACCCAAAAAAAATCATAAACCGATGCGCTCGTAAGCCGGGATACCACTGTACATACATGTCGAAAGCCAAAAAAATATTTTAACTCATTATGTACCATATGACATATGATGCACATGTTCACTTCTTCTTCTTCTTTTCCTTTCGGCTGTTCCCTTCAGGGGTCGCCACAGCGAATCATCTGCCTCCATCTCAC
>JAQQAE010007205.1:0-16038 GCA_029823295.1 Pseudamia nigra
ATTTTTCCTTTCCGGCTTTTTGTAGCAATTTAGGGTGGAACCGAATCACTATGTAGTGAGCGGCCCCTGCCAACATGGGTAGCTAGCCCATGCAGCCCCGACGGGGTCTATTCCCTCCTGTCAGCAGTCTTTCCAGGCCGTCACCAGGTCTTTCCCAGGTTGTCATCTGCACTTTCGCAGCGGTCACTGGCTTTGATGCCAGTCGTCAGACTTCTATATAGGACTAATAATAATGCTGATAATACTTGCGCACTTGTTTTTGAATTTAATTTTCACTTCATGACTTGTCAGGTATTTCTATATTTGTTGTATTGAAGAATGTGAAACACTTTATCTGGTTCAAATAGAATAGGAATAGTGTTCTCTTTTATTGCATCACTTACATGTTAAAAGGCAGATACAATCAGTGTTTGACAGTAAAATACTGTTCTTCTTAGCAAATTGTACATTAGTGTTGAGGAGACACCAAGGTCCTCTTTTGCATCTGGCGCTAAAAAGTTTGGGAACCCCTGGTGTATAGAAAGATCCCATCTTTAAGGATTAAAAATGCCTAGGCAGTTTTGGACCCAATAGCTACTTTTCTCCAGCCAGAAGCAGCAGTGCCATCCTCTAGCTCTACGACATGCCATACGAACACCCTGCATTGCATTGGACACACACTTTTTTTTTTTTATTGACCAAGTTTAAATGTGGTGGAAATAGATCCAGTAAACAAAGTCCACTTGTAAGACAACTTGTACATGATATAAAAACAAAGCCTTGGTCCTTTAATACACTATGGCATATAAAACAATTCTGCAAGTACTGAATATTACTGCTTTTCAAACTGTCATGATCACTCCCTTCTGTTTCTTGAAGTCTTAAAGATTTGTGGAAGCTGATGCTTTGCTTAAAAACTGTTTTAGTCCTGATGTCCTTGTCTCTTTGCTGCTTTCTCTTCTTGTCACTGCATGTGTGTAAGGAGCTGATCTCTGCGCTCAGCACTGATGAAAAAGTGGAGTTTCCTTGGCAACAGCCTTACTTCCACTGGCATGGCTTCATACTCCTCATTGTCAATGTTATAGAAGCCACCGGCACCCTGCAGGGTCAGTACAGAGTAAAATGTCAAGGGAAAACTAAAAGAAGCAATGCTTTAGAAAACACATTCTGTATATTGCTTTGATGCAGCGAAATGAATCACTTCTGACCTCTGGCAACTGAAATCTGCAAGCACTGGCTTCGAGTTTTGTAGCATTTTTAGTAAATACAGTTGGATCGTCATCCTTTTTGTTCCTGCAATGAAAACATTTGCATTCTGTCATTAAGATAGTGCTAAAAAGAATATTTCACATACTTCACTGCTGCTGTCTTGGCCAGGACAAAAATTATATTTAATCTCAATGACATTATTAAGTGTACTACTACTTCTACATTTGATTTGCAGCAGATCATATTAAAAACATGCAAGTACTCACCCGACAGTAATGAACTCTCTCACAGTGAAGTCATCTGGCTCTGCGCAGATCATCAAGGAGTCATTTGTGCGCTACAGGTTCGAGAGAAGATGACATTATATGATATCAGTTCAACCTAGCACTTAATACTCAATGTATTATTTGAATGGCTCAAGGTTTTCAGAAGTAGACTGACCCTCTTCACTGGGTTCTGGTTGTGTGTTTGAATAAAAAGCTCAAATGTTGACAGTTTCTGCTCTTCCCATTTCTCTGGCTCTTCAAGTTTTGGAGCCTCTAAGACCAAAAACACACAAAACTTACACACAATACTTGCAACTGTTAGCAGTAGTCTTGTGTATTCACACTTTCTTAGAGCCATACAAGTTCACAGGACATAGGTCTAATACTGTCCATTAGAACAGCTGAATAATAATAATAATAAATAAAACCCTCTGGGTTGTTGGTGTTTTTAAAATGTTTCAGTTCACGACACAAAAGATGTCTCTTTGGGACCAAACTTAAACCTTCATTATCACACTCTATCACATCTTCGATTTCTATAGACAATAAATAAACATATCAAATTTAATGCATATTAATAGTACTATTATAAGTAAAAGATAATAAATAATTTATTTTGTAGAGTATGCAAGTTCATACAAAATTAGCAAAAAGTAAATCCAAAACGTACAACAAAATGACCCCTGCCCCCATGCTTGTCACTCCCACACTCCTACCGTGCCTCTCTGCACTGACTATCAAAGAAAGACAGAAGACGGATCATAAAGGAATTTTAAAAAAGAAAATCATAAATAATTAAACAAAATGAAAAATCCATAAAATGAAGAACCCCTCCCCCTAATGTTCAAGAAAGTGAACAAAAAAAAAAAAAATCATAAACAAAATAGTTAAAATGAATATAATAATGACAAAAATGAATAAGATCGGAATATAAAAATCAGGAAAATAAATAAAATGACCAAAATAATTAATAAAAAACCCAAGTGCGTGACCACATTAAAAAAAAAAGGTATCACAACCCACCTTGGGTCCCAAACCTCAGTTTGACAAAGACAGCTTAAAAAAAAAAAAAAAAAAAAACACACTTGTCTATAGTGAGATAAGTGCAGGCAAGTGATGATCGCTGCATAAAATGTTTTTGTAATAACTTGCAAATCAGTGGGTGATGCATTTCTTTCGCCTCATATAGCCAAAGGGAGAAGAATAGTGACCGAGACAGTACATAATGTGATCCAGACAAATGTACAATTCTTTGACTTTATATATTTGTTTGAAGAATCAACTGAATCACACACCTTCAATAGGTGGATTCCAGTAGTTCTTCAGTCTGCGTATGATGCGATAGAGAAGGTTGGGCCTGGGGGGCTTCTGAGTGGGCAGGTCAGGAGGTCGAAGACTGGGAGGCAAGTAGGCTATCGAGACATCCCGGACCAAAGGCCACTCCTGGGGGATTTTACAGCGCATTTAATTATTTTATTTATGGATGAGAATGCGAAAGGGGAGTATATGCAGAAATAACACTAATGGTGGAGTAATGCATTAATTATTATGTTTTCTATGACACAGTCCTTTAATGGGATGGTGACATTTTACATGTTTAAGCAAAAAAGCTACAGACTTACCCATAAAGTCCTAAACAAGTGTGCTGCATTTGTCTTCAGTGGGCCAAGGTACCAATATCTATGAAGAATGATGGATAATTACAATTCTGTAGAAGAAAGCATGTTACTTTCATCAGGTTTATCACGGGTTGCAATTTAATTCTTCCTACTTGCTGATTGTTGCAGCTACATCTCTGAATGCTCCCCAACGCAGCCCCATCAGAGCAAAGACTGGCTGCTCTTTCTCCCCCTAGAACAGGTACAATCATTAATCTAACAAATAAATGCACATTACCGTATAAACATTAGATGATTAACATTTGGCCTTTTCTCGCCTTGATTTGAAGCACATCTAGGGGCACTGTTTCTCCCTTCAGAATTGACAGTGTTGCTGATGTAATGTCTCTGGAAAATGCATCAAATATATAACACCTTACTCGTGAGGAAATACACACTCTACATTAATTAATATCTACTAATCATTTGCTTGTAGTACTCACTTGACCTTATTGTCATGAAGGAGGTGAAGACTTGGACTCAGAGAGTTCCGAGAGCCCAGTGGAATAAAGCCAATAGGAGTTTTACTAAATATGTCCTGTGGTCAAAAACATCAGGAGTGAAATATTTAAGAGTCAACTTTGTATTGAGTTCACCTAATTATGAAGAGTTCTTTAAATCAAAGCAAGAAAGAGAGTAATTTTATTTCAAACCTGATCTGGCCTTCTCAGTAAACCTGTGATGACTTCCTGTAAGGTTCCATCACCTCCAGCCACAATTAGCATGTCTGTCTGTTCCATAAGCTCAATCAGCTTCTTCGCTTGGCCTTCATAGTCTGTCTGCAGAGGAACATGAAATTTATTGCATGTTTTATTGGTGGCTCTCACAGTTATCAATGGACCTACAATTTAAAAGGAAAACAAAATGATATACCACCTTGACTATTGCAATCTCAACGCCAGCCAGGTGTAAAATAGGAGCAGCATTCTTTTCAAAAAGGTTGTTGGCTTTCCTGGGAGACAAAAAAAAAAAAAACAACAAAAGGGCAGGCGTTTGAAGGAAATCACTATTTGGTGTCCAGCCCTACATAACAGTGGGAGGCTTTGGGAATCTCGCACGTACTCACCCACCACAAGCTGCAGGATTCAAGACGACCGTTGCTTTCTTCATTCTCTCCTGTGACCCTATTATCTGACGACCAAATTCCTGACAAACATTGCGATTTGGTTTGAGTGATGTCTTTATGTCATACTTGAGCTTTTGACAGGATGTAGAATACTTACCCTCGCCTCTGAACAGGCCTGTCGTCGAAGAACGTTATCACTGTCAAGATAAAAGACATCAAATGTTACACAAGAAGAGGTCTCTTATTCAGACAATCTGTTAAAAAACTCACCAGTACTTTCCATACAACCAGTGTCCCCCGTAAGACAAGACACAAACGGCAAACGTGGACTTCTTCCAGTGGTTCCGAAGAGTCCGAAACACCTTCACCACACGAGCCATGACGACTTTACAACACTCCCCAATCCAGTAGTTTAGTGCAGCCTTAAACTGCCGATGGTAACGACATGATTTCGTGAAAAATCAGTTTCCCCAACAGCGGTCACACATATTCTGCCATTTGGGCATGGACAACTTGGCGCAACTCAAAAACGGGTCGATTTGACACAAGCTGGGAGAATATTAGTACCGCGTGTGGTTCATTAGTTTCCTTCACGCAAAATTTAATAAAACATCATATACATTAATAGTAAACATGGACTGCTTTTTATAAAATACATCGCATTGAAATACATTCCCATAATGTAAAATTAACAGTTTGTGGGGGTTAATGTTAAAATTAAACTACAATTCCCACCAAGATGAGCGATGCCAAGGGCTGAGGACCTTGCCTGAAAAATATACAAAATAAAAAGCTGAAAAGTATGCCAGTTATTATTTGTACATGCTTGACATTAAAATATTTTGAGTTTCATCCCAACAATTTTGCCGAATTTTTTTAAATAAAAATGTAAATATTTTATATTTCATACCGGACGTACACAGTCGCTCCTGTCCGGGTTTCCGAGCGTATCATGGCGGCGCAGATGGCGGTAAATTCGGGTATGTTTTACATTTACTTGTTATTAATTAACTCATTCTCATTAGATCGTAGGAGTATCTTGTCATTACTAGTTCACATAAAACCATGTTCTATAAGCACAATGTTTACCGTATGTTATATATTTTGGCCACGTGGTGCTAGAGCAATCAGGCAGCTTGGCTAACTTAGCCTAGCCGCTAAGTTAACGTTAACTAACAGTTATGCCATCTTTTACTGATTCAATAACTTATGTCACTGGAACGTAGTCATTCCGTTTAAAGTATATGAAAACCGATGCCTCACTGTCAGCATGACATCATTTAACATAACAATGGATATCGGATACATGATGTAGGGGATAAACTGAAACAAACTTTCTTCTGCCAAATAGAGGGATATTTGACATGTATAGTTTTGTTTGTCATGTTGTGTCAGTTATAATGGAGTAACAAAGTCGATTCTCAGACAATGACCATGTTACTCTGCATGTTACTGTGTCATCCTCTGTCTACGATTACTGTTACTGAGAACGCGGATTGAAAGAAGCTAAATTAACGTTGTCCGGTGACAAGCAAGCCTCAGGCAGCAGTACGCAGTCAAAGTGTAAAGACTGCGGTCAACAACGTGGCAATCTTTCATGAATTGTCGGAGTTGCAGTACTTGTATGAATGTAAAGTTCAAGCATGTAATGTGAAGTGTGTTTTGATGTATCCACCAAGGAGCCGGTCTGTGGGGGCCATTGAAGGAGCTCTGGGAGACAGTGGATGGGGCAGTGCTGAGGAGACAGCCAGAGAGTGTGCACTTACTTGACCTGCAGTTGAAAAAACACAAACCTCACTTTCTGTCACTATTTAAGAATCCAGTGAGTAGAAACAAGACATATTTTGTTGACTCATTTTATATATGTGTTATAGCATGATTTTAAAGTATTAATCTCTAATATATACTTAGAACAGTGGCTTATTATTTTTGACAATAACTGTTGCTTTAATCCTATCCATTTATAGCCAAAGAGTGCAGAGCAAAGAGAGAAAGTGCGCAAGGCCAGCACAGAAGGCATTTCCATCCAGGGTCAGCAAGGGTCCCGCCTCCTTCCAGAGCAGCTGCTAACAGAGGCCTTCATCCTCAGTGATTTGTTTGACATTGGAGAGTTGGCGGCTTTGGAGCTTCTATTGGCAGGTAAAGAGGAATTAGGCGTTACAGTAAAGTTGATGACATCAGTGATGCTGTAGCATTATTGTGATCAAATGTATGATTTCCAGGCAAAGCCTTATATGACTCCAAGCAGTCCAGGAATTGGACTATGGATGTTTATTTCCATCCGTGTATTTTCTCTTTGCCTTCAGGTGAGCATCAACAGCCCCATTTCCCAGGTTTGACACGAGGGCTCGTGGCTGTTCTGCTCTACTGGGATGGAAAACTTTGTGTAGCCAACTCCCTGCGCACACTTATCCAATCACGCCATGGCAAGACCTTCACCCTGGATCTTAGGTAATCACGACATCAGAAAAGTAGCACATTGTAGCTCAGGAACAGTTTCTTTACAGGGCTTCCATAAAAGGTATGTTTGAATTTACCAATTGTTGTTTCTGCTTCTCAATCAGTGGGGAGATGGTGGCTTTGACAACACGTTTCACCGATGAACTAATGAGCCAGGGTTTGACCAAACGTATTCTGACATTGGTCAGTGAGATAAGTGTGACACGTGAGTTTGAACGGCTACAAAAAGAGCGTGGTCTCGGCAATGAGAAGCACAGAAAAGAGGTAGGAGAACATTGTGTTAACTAAAAAATATCAATTTTAATTTTGTCATTCTGGTATAGGAATATTTTTGACAACATTCAATAATTCACTCTCTTCATTAGGTTTCTGATCTCATTAAAGAGTGCAGACAGGCACTCGCAGACAGTCTGTTTTCATGGACCTGCCAATCGCCTTTGACTAAAGATGACACCCTGGCTCTTATTGGGCACCTGGAGACAGTTACAGCACAAGCTGATGGTTCACTGGACAGTGTAAATCTTGCTTTAGTTATGGCTTTGCTCTACTGCTTGGATGTCAGCTTTATAGAGCAGGGAACAGAAGATAGAGAAGGTGAGAATAAGTTAGAATATCTCTAATGTCAATGACATCTACTTTGATGAAGTGTTTTGTGCAATTTGTAAAAAATAATTTGTCGTCTTCACCAGTCATGGTTGCATTGATGTGTTCTAAAAGTACTGAAATGTTTTTTTTTTTTAGATCTACTTCAGGCATTGCCATTGGTCACAGAGAGGCAGTATGTATCTGCAGTGCATAGTCGTCTGATGGATGGCCAGCCATGGAAGCTTCCTGGCCTTCAGGCTGTGTGTCGACTGGCCTGGGCTTTATCTCTGAGGGTCCTTTCTCAACTACCTCAGGGATCTGGTGAGGCATCTGTTTTTCTTGGGCCTGTGAATGGTACCCTATTAAACCTTTTGGATCACATTTTACTGCTTGCAGCTAGACTTTGCAGTTTAATTGTTGTGATTTTTGTGTTATGTGTCTTATGCGCAGCCTTGGTTGAGTTCACGGAAGTAGATGAGACTCTGGCTGACCAAGCCCTACTTGGAGAGGTTTTCCTTTTTATGAAAGAGGGCATCCTGGCATGTGAGAGTTTTGCTCAGGAAGAGTTTTACATCCGCCGTCTTCATTCACTAATTACAGACTTCTTGGCACTCATGCCAATGAAGGTAAGAGATGCCACATGTCACTTATGTTTTTGTTCAAGTGAATGATTTCTGTTATTAATTAGCTTAGAGTAATTTTTTTTAGTACATGAAGTTGCATATTTCACAGTTTTCGCCACAACTCAAATATTTATTTGATGTGTTTTTCTAGGTGAAGCAGCTTCGTAACCGTGCTGATGAGGACGCTCGTCTGGTGCACATGTCCTTACAAATGGACAGTGAGCTTCCAACATCACTGCGCAAGGACTTAGACCACCTCATGATGCTTGTCAGTTTAAAGACACATAATCTTAACTTTATCTTTCATATTGTATAGGCTTTACTAATCCATTTTTGAGAAGAGATAAAAATTAGATGCACAAATCGCAGATGTAGAAAGTTTTTTCTTTTTTTTTTTCCCCCCCTAGTGAAGTGACCTTAAAATGTAGACTTGACTGCTAAATCCAAAGTTCTAAGTCTGTTACAGTGTTGCTTTTCTGTCTTATTAGATTGGAGAGTTCTATAGTAAGGACCCATTTGGGCTGGAGCTGGGTCTGGAGTTCTGGTGTCCCACAGAGTCTCTTCAGCACACGTCTCTGCAGGGATCCTACCTGGGGATGGCTCTGCAAAGGCCACCACACAAACAGGCAAGACTATGTGCCTTTACTGACTGACTGTCAGCCATGTAACAGGGTTGTAAAGAGTTTTTGGATCACAAGGAACTGGTTTTGTTTTGTTTTGTTTGTTTTTTTAAATCAAAAATTTATTTCCTTTATGCGTTAATGCAGGTGGTTCTCTCCAAGTTCGTGAGGCAAATGGGAGATCTTCTGCCCTCGACTCTGTACATCTCCTACCTCCGTATGCTCAAAGGCCTAGCAAATGGTCCGCAGTGTGCTCACTACTGCTTCAGCCTGCTCAAGACCAATGGAGCTACACACAGTAATTGTCTTACTGTTGGTATACATAAGAAATTGAAGGAATGCAGCAAGACAATACGAGTTAAATTACATTTGTGATTTTTGACCAAGTCAAATATGCTAGTTAATTTTGATTTAGCCCTGTGATGAACTAGCAGCTCATCCAGGGTGTACCCTGCCTTCGCTCAAGTCGGCTGGGATAGGCTCCAGCACCCCCCCCCCACTTTTTTATGAGAGTTATGTCCAGTTAAGCATTTTGATGAACATTTACATATTGTTTGATACTACAGTATTTGAAATTGGGTAAAATTGCAGAATATGTCAACATGTTATATGACTTTAGTAATCATCAAACCAGAAAAGTATGTTGCATAATATATTAATTATATATATATACTCATATGAATATCAACAGACTGAATATGCCTTTACGCAGGTGACAACATCCAGGGTGTGTCAGGCAGTCCAGTGTCATGGGAGCACTTTTTCCACTCACTTATGTTGTACCATGAAAACCTGCGAAGAGACCTTCCAAATCCAGATGCAGCACACTATCGCCACCCACCACTAAGGGGCATAACGCAAAGAGAGCTGGAGGGGCTCACTGCCTTTTTACAGCTACTCAACACTGTCATTACATGGGTAATAACATTCATTGTTTGTTAATACAGTATTATGCAGCCTTTCAGTATGATGCTTCACCAAATGCCTCTTGAAATCAGTTGGCTAACTTGTGGCACTGCACGTATGTTTTCCAGAGTGAAAATGCTCGGCTCGCGCTGTGTGAACATCCCCAGTGGACGCCTGTTGTTGTGATGTTGGGTTTGCTACAGTGCAGTGTTCCACCAGTCTTAAAGGCTGAGCTCCTCCACTGTCTGGCCGCCTTTGGGAAGTCGCCTGAGATCGCTGCCTCACTGTGGCAGTCACTAGAGTACACACAAGTAACCACCAAATAAACTTTTTAAAAATTATTTTAGTGTATTGAATTTATTAAGGCCGGTGTGTTCCACAATCCTCTTTTAGTCTGTATAAATATTATCTACGTTTTACAGGATTGTCATGATCCATGTACATGGACTTGATGCAAAACTGTTTATGTGTCTGCTTGAGGTGGTTTTGGTTTCGCAAAACTTCAGAAATTTATACACTTAGCACTCTGGCAACAACTGATATGGCACCCTTTGGAGTTTTACAGGATGTGTTTACAGATGCATTTTTATACTTTTCTGATGTGTCAAACCTGTATATTCTTCCACCACAGATCCTTCAAACAGTGCGGGCTCCAGGACAGAGGCAGGCAGCTGGAATTGAGGTCAGTGAACATCCATTTGTATGTTTTTACATTTTAATTTTTTTTCCCCGAACTTCCAGGATAAACAAATAATGTCATTCACTTGGTCGAGAGATGACTTGACATGAAACTGCCAAGATCTTTCTAAATCACAACACTTAACTGTTGCTAAACGGGGGAATTACAGGCTTGACTTTGAAAACAGAAGTATAATACAGTGGTCCCTCGTTTATTGCGGGGGTTATGTTCTAAATATAACCTGCGATAGGTGAAATCCGCAAAGCAGATTCCTATGGAAAAACTCGCTCCGGCTAATGCATGATTCGCCCAATGAATGTGACGCTGGAACGGATTATATTCGTTAGCTGGGGCACCACCGTATTTGTTTTAAGGCTGTAAAACCCCTCACTACACACTTTATACACTATTCTCACACTAACATTTTTCATCTTCTCACATTTCTCTCATGTTTAAACACACTCAAAATTCAAACCTTTGTAGATTTCAAATAAAAAATAAGTACACTATTACTGTATAGAACAAAACTAAAGATCAAAACCTGTTTTCAGGCCCAAACATTTGTTTGAGAAATGTAAAAATAAATGTTTTCTTTTAAAAAAAAATATGATGGCTTTTAGAAATAAATTTAATTTTAACAATTGACCTGCGAAGCTGGACACATAAGAAATTATTAATAGTGACTCACACATCACAGTCCTTCTGACGGCGCCTCTTCGTCCTGGCTCCTCGCTGTCATGAATGTCATCGCTGTCGGCAAAGGTTTCATAAAGCTTTTTAGCTTTTGTGCAGATGATGTTGGTATCCAGCATAATGTTCTTTTTCCTGCAGTCACTGATCCACTTGTTGCGGAAAGTTATAACCCTTTTTGCACCCTCATTAAAACTTAATGCTGCTGTCGTCCTTATGTTATTTTCCTCCTTCTTTATGTAACAAACCGAAGATTAATTTATTCCCTAATGGCGCCCGACAGCCGTGTAACTTCTACCTTACTTCATGTCCAGAAGTTAAACTTTTTGTGCGATGGTTAGCATCTTCCTCTGCCTTTTGGCTGTAATCGCAGGTGCCTTAGTCGGTGTAGAACGCTTCGTCGACATTGTGGTTTTTCTTGGAGAGAAAACTTGCAAACATGCAGTACTTCAGAGTCACATGTGCTAGCGACCGAACATTTGTGTCAGTTTGAGTTGAACGCATTCTGTACTGTACAGTACAGCGCAGGAGGAGACACAGCACGGAGGAGATTGATTGACAATGGCCTACAGTACAGTCCCTTAGCCAATCAGGACGCAGAACACAATGCGTGGGTTCCCCTTTAACCAATTAGGACGCAGAACAAAGTGTGCGTTCATACGCTGTAAAAAAATTAAAAAGATGAAAAATTGCTCTAAAAATAATGTGCGAAACAGCGAGGCCGCGAAAGGTGAACCGCGATATAGCGAGGGACCACTGTATATTGCTGTGACACAGAATGATTTAGGTAGAGGTGTTTGAATTTGTACTTTAAAATATAAGTCTAAAATACAATTGGGGTTTTTCTGCTGAATCTTGGGATTTTTGTTTTTTTGTACCGTGATTGTGTTTTCAGTGAAAAGTCACAAAAGACTTTTAAAAAATGTATTTTCCAAACTTTTGACTTGTTCTCCCTCTCAGGTTGAACTGAATGAAATTGAATCAAGCTGTGAGGAGTATCCTCTGACACGAGCGTTCTGCCATTTGATCAGCACACTGGTTGAGAGCAGTCTACCTGTTAATTTGGGAGCAGGCTTACGGGTGCCAGGCTTCCAGCCCTACCTGAACTTTTTGCAGGACTCTGTGTTTCTTCCTTTTCCTACCAGAGCATATCGTCGGCCGGCTGAGAAGGTAAAGTGCTGTCAAAACAAGGTGTAAAAATTTATCAGTAGGACACAGATGTGATGTTCAAATCTGCGTTGTTCAGCAAAAGAGACCCTAATGACTCTGTAATGACCCTGGCCTAGGTGAAACTCAAACCTTTTAGGATGAAATGGTGGACTCCTGAGCCATATAGTATAAATTCTGGTTGCCTACATGAGTTTTTTTAGAACTGAAGAAGCTTCCTGGATAGGTAGCGAAACGTCTTCAAACAAAATTTCCAGTCAAGTTGACAGAAGGAAAACCACACGCCTTGGATGTTCAAATCTGTTTTTGTTCTGTTGGACTATGTTAGTGGGAAGTAGCTGACGCCGTCGTTGAGGTGTTCCATAAACTGCTGCGGGACTACGAACCCCAGCCTTCAGACTTTGTCCAGGAAATGGTGGAGCTACAGGGGGAGCAGATCCCAGCTTACAAGCCTCCTGGACACAGCATTATGTTCCACCTGCTCAACGACTCACCTACGTTGGCACTCTGCCTCAGCCTGCTGGAGGAGGGTGTGCGCCAGCTGGACACCTATGCCCTGTTCCCTGGTGAGTGACCATATGGAGCTACTGTCAGAGAAACAGAGAGTGAACATGGTGAATGTACTAATAATACACATGCCTCCACCCTTGCCCACATTCAGGTAAAAAGCATTTAGAGTCTGCAGTGTTGCACTGTTTGTGCCTGCTGGACTTGGCTCTGCAGAAGGAGGTGGTGTTCACAGACCTGCTCAGAGAGAGCCAGTCATCTCTACTTATTTCTCCACTGGAACAGCTCCTTCAAGGGGTTAGTCCTCAAACCCGCAGGGCTGACCATATTATAAATATTGCCAGGTGAGATCATCCAAAACTAAGTTGTGATACTTATTCTGTAGTCACCAAATGATTTCTGTTATTTGTAATGCTTAGCTTATAATTTCTACATTTTTGCTCTTTACTACTTAGTCAAATGTCGCCATTTTTCTTTTCAGTACATGTTTTGAATGAGTGTGTTTCTCTGGTAGATATCTGTACCACAGCAGTTCCAACCCAGAGGCTGCGTTTCAGAGCTCCAAGATTTTGCGCCGTATTGCCAACTACCCCAACATTCAAATAAGGCTGGTGGGAGATTTTACACATGATCAGGTACATGCAAATCTGGACAGCAAACTTCTAAAAACCTCAATTTTAAACACTGAAAAATGCATTTGTATATGTGTGTTGATTATCTCATTTCTTCAGGCTGTGAGTGACAAGCTGATGGCAGGATTTGTTGAGTGTCTGGATAACGAGGAGGCAGAAGAGGGGACAGAGAAAGAAGATGGTGAGATATATTTTACTGTCCCTTTTTACAACACTGAAGTGTTAACAGAGTGTGGGTGACAAATTGAAGGAAAGAGTGGGAGTGGCAGTGGTCTCTGCAGTCTCTCCCTGTGAACTTGGAATCCTAGTAGTTTATCCCAAGACATTTTTTGTTGGTTTGTTTTTATTTTTTGACACGTCTGTATTAGAAGTTGCTTTGCAAACTTGCTTTCAATTGTATATTTCTGCTTCACCACAAACTAATAATTTCAGACTCTGATGCACAAAAGACAGTGGCCAGAATCAGACACGAAACCCAGATTAATATCCTGAATCTTCTCATCACCTCTTTGGAGCTGAAGACACCAAATCTGGCTCTTTATCTCTTGGGATATGAAGTCAAGAAGGCTGTTTCATCCACCAACCTTCAAGACCCAGGTCAGATCACAGCCCTGACTTATGGTGTTGTTATTACTTATTGCATCAGTTGTAGAGTTGTGGGTGTGGTTAAAATTCATCAGATGACTAGGTTGTTGCTTCTTGCATGACAAACAGCGATTGCTGTGTTCCAGGTGTGTTGGGCTGTCCACGGAGTTGTCTGCATGCTATCTTGAGTTTACTCCAGAGAGGTACTGAAAAGAGATCAGGACCTGTACTCACCCAACAGGCCCCACACCTTGCTGAGCTCTGCTACCAGGTATGCTTCAGTTGGATGATATAACATGTAGATTATTTAGATTAATCACAATAACATGTTTAATTCATACACTACTGGTCAAAGTTTGAGAACATACCAATTTTTTCAGTTTTTTTAATTGAAATTGAAGCAGTTCATGTCAAATAAATAGCTTGAAATGGTACAAAGGTGAGTGTAGAAGTGACAGAGGTTAAAAAAAGGTAAGGTTACTCAAAACTGAAAAATAATCCACATTTCAGGATTATACAAAAAAGGCCTTAAAGCTGTTCTGCACCAATGGAAGTTGATCAAGTCTTGTTCAACTTCCATTGGGGGGGGTGTTATTAATCAAGAAAACTTGGGACACCTCTAGGAATTGGTGGAACCAACTTTCAAAGCTTGATCAACCTCTACTGGTGCAGAACAGCTTTAAGGCTTTTTTTTTGTATAATTCTGAAATGTAAATTTTTTTTTTTTTACTTTGGCAGTTCAGCACTTTGCACCATTTCAAGCTGTTCATTGGACTTGAACTGCTTGAATTTCAATTACAAAAACTGGAAAAATTGGGTGTTCTCAAGATTTTGACTGGTAGCACAGCGTGTAGTATATGTAGTATGCACCGGTAGTGTATGTGAACTGTCTGATTGATGTTGACTTCAATGTGTCTCAGGTGATCTACCAACTGTGTGCGTGTCCAGAGACATCAGGACCCACTATGCGCTATCTTAGGACCAGCCAGGACTTCCTGTTCTCTCACCTGCAGCACCTACCCTTCATCCTTCTTGGTGAGTTCTGGGGTCACTTCTTATCATCTTTCAGGTAAAATTACAAATATGATAAGAGATGTGTTGAATGAAAAGGAAGTAATACAGGAAAGGTGGTGCATTGTGTCCTTATAACCTTTCAAATAGAAATGTTAATGCAAAGTCAGGAAATGGGAGAGCCTTTAACCCTTTACAATTAAGTTTCATTTAAGTGTTCTGATTTTCTGAGCTGTACTTGTAAATGTTGCTTCTCTCAGGTAACCAGATTGCTGCCCTCTCCCAAATGTCCTGGCTCATGAAGACTGCAGCCATTGAACTAAGAGTGACCTCTCTGAATCGCCAGCGTTCACATACACAACGTCTTGTCAGCCTTCTACTGGATGACCAGCCACACACTCAGCATACAGGTACAGGGTGTCTTTCCAGTAGGGTTTGTGTGTGTAAAGTCTACAATTTAAAAATGGTTCATTCACAAACATTTGGCTGTACCTGTTGCCTTACACTCATTTAGGACTCTTTTTAGAATGGCTATTAATATTGTAATTATGTGGGGGAATAAGGTAGTTATTGGTTTCACAGTCCCATGTCTGAGTCTGCATATCAGTGTGATAACTTGAAAGTGTCCGAACTAATTTACTTCAGACTTGCCATGGTAATTGACTACTTAAAGATCTCCACCCTGTTAAGTTTTGGGAGAGGTGGCGATACTGCTTTTCATTAGGAGGCTACTGGTTGTTTTAAGAGAACCATAACTTCAGTGTGACAAATAAAAAGAAAACCCTCTGAAAACCAATGAGAATTCAGCTTTTTCACCTGATACCTTGAATTATAGTAAATCTAGTGAATGAAGTAAAGTAAGAAATGTTTCCTTTTTAGCTGATGGTGAATCAGGCATGGAGGAAGAGACCAGATCTGTTAGTGGATTCCTGCATTTTGACACAGTTTCTAAAGGTTTGTTTCACTTTAGAACATGTCAGATATTGTTTACTTGATGAATTGGCATCGGAGGGGGGAGGGGGGGTGCCGCTGGCGGGGCACACTTCTGGCGTCGGGTGCCTGGCCGCCAGCAGCCCGCTCTGGGGGCGGTGTCGGGTGGGGAGTCCGACTGGGGCGGGACACGTGCCAAACAACAACGCAGGCGTCCCAAAGCGAGCTCCGGGAGGACAGAAACCTCCCGCGGAGGCCCCGCTGTCATGGTCTATATTCATACTGAAAATCAAGATCAAGCAAGCTTTTGCCCCTCTGCTCTGCGGGAGGTTTCTGTCCTCCCTGGGCTCGCTTTGGGACGCCTGCATTGCTGTTTGGCATGTGTCCTGCCCCAGTCGGACTCCCCCGCCTGGCACTGTCCCTGGAGCGGGTCGCTGGCGGCCGGGCGGCCAGGTGCTTGACGCT
>JAQQAE010007206.1:0-16038 GCA_029823295.1 Pseudamia nigra
AGTGCAAACAAAACCCCGACACCACCGAGCGAAGGCTCCCTGCGCACACTCTGCCAATGAGAGCGCCACTGCCCCCTTATGTAGTGGAGGTGCAATTGCACTGTATTCTAGGACAGTAAAAAAAAAATCAAAATAAAAAAGCATGTTCCCCGAGGTCAAACGCGCCCCCCTTGACGGAGCCCACTATTTGAGAAGCACTGCTCTAGACGTAGAACTTAAACATCCTTCACTACGGCATTCTCTTTGTGCTTCCTTTTAGTGAATGAGACTTTTTTCTTGGCAGCTTATCTGTTTTTGTAGTTTTTAAGTAGCAATCCATGATTAGGTGAAAAAGCCATTTTGCAATTATTGTGGGTAATCTTGCCATTTGCACTGCCGTTTTGGGTCAATTTGCTTAGTTGTCAAGGAAAATAAGCATTTTACACATTTAGAAACATATCAGAAATATACAAAGTAGCATAAGCATAGAAAAAATAAAGCAAATAAATGAACTTCCAAAAATACAAAAGCACTTCAGGGCTTTCTTTGTTCACCTTTTACTCAGAACAGAATCATTAGACAACATAGGTTGTGTTCCATTTCTCCACAGTACTGTAGATCACCCAGAAATATCCTACAATCCAGAGATTGAAATTAAGATTATATATTGCTTTTGAGAAAATATAATTGCCAGCCTTGATAGTTAGCATCTAGCATTAGTTCATCCATTGCCTCATATGCTTCCACAGCCCTGCCCTTTTGCCCAAATATGGGCATTTCTGTCTGTATTCAACTGTATTTATATACTACCAGTCATAATACAAGATTATCTGCGGGTGCTTCAAAAATAACAATAATAATGGACTGGATTTTTATAGCACTATTCAAGTGACCCAGAGCACTTTACACTGAATTCATTATTCATTCATTCCACACTCACATTGGTGGCGGTAAGCTATATCTGCAGCCACAGCTGCCCTGGAAATGTGGCTGCCAATCTATGCCAACTGCCTCTCCAACCACCACCATTCATTCACATTCATACAAGGCAAAGGCGGTGAAGTGCCCTGCACAAGGACACAATGACAATGACTAGGATGGAGCAGGATTTGAATCTCCAACCTTCTGGTTGTTGGATGACCCACTCTACCTCCTGAACCACTGCCACCCCAAAAATCAAGGCCAAAGCCTTAAAGGACTCTACAAACCCAAAGCCAGAGAGCAAGCCTGGGGCAATTTAGGAAGGAAAAAGTTTTCTCTCCCTTCTTTGAAAATAGAAAATCTCCACTAGAGCCTGGCTCTGGATGGGGTTACTGGACAGACGAGCGACAATAGAAAAGCACAGAAAAAAAGGCAACAATCAAAAGAGACACTGGATGACAGACTGTCATTCAAACACCAGTATGTGATGTCATGGTGCATACAGTCCAGTATACAGTACATCGCAGAAATATACCAAGTCTCCACCCATGGACACATTTATATGTCACAAGGCTCAAATCTACTGTACCACCAAAGTCTTTGAATTACACACCACTCCACTGGCTGAGTAATATAACACAAATTACTCTGTCACAGAAGAATAATGGGTATTTTTTTTCTCTGCTGTTTCCACGTCAGTCGCGTTTCTTGTGCTTTATGAGTGGGATGAGTGTGAACACAGGTAGACATCGAGGGGAGCCAAATCCTGTATGATTCCTGCTCTTCAGGCTCATCTGGTGAACAGTCCAAACCGGAGCCAAACACAATTTATCACTCCTCCTGCCAGACGCTGTAGTTCAATAACACAGACAACAAAGGTGGGAGACAAAGATGCACAGATGCAAACCCAGATGCCGGGATGCAAAAATGAATATTCGTATACATTAATGTTGAATTTTATGTAATTACAGGCCACACAGAAAATAGGCACATGTTTTTTTGTTGTCAACACTGAGTAAAACTACACAACACAACAACCATTATGACTCCCGTTTTTGTAAGATGGTTTTACCCTTCTGAAAAGGAAGCATTTTATCAACATAGTAATCTGATCATCTCCAGGCTTTAATCCTTTTTTATTTATTTCGGATGAATAGACTGCACACAGAGGTATTTAGCACAAGGCTAAGCATTGAGGCTTCATTATGTGTTGTGTCTTAGAGGTTGTTCTCTCTCTGACCTTGGTTTCTGGAAGGATTGAGTGATCATTCAGGATGTCAGTAGCAGTTTGACCCTTCTCTCTCACCATAAAGTGACTGTGTTTGTGATAACACTGGACACTATCGTAGTGCTGATAAATGTTCCTGTCCAAGGACCTGACAGAGATGGAGGGGAAAAAAGGGCGGGAGGTGGAGAGAGACCTGATCATTGGCTGCATACATTATAGTCATCTAAGAATTGCTGCTCTGTTGTGCTGATTGTATGTGCCCCCCCTAAAATTTGAAAAATATATTTTCTTTAGCTAGAGACACATTACATGTCAATAGATTGGACATGTCTTTTCCTTCCATGGTTTTCCTTTATTTTTTATCAATTTCAACATTGTACATTCAGTACATACTTGACACATCCAAACTGTGAAATAACCCATATGGAATTATGTTGTAAACAAAAAAGTGATATATATTTTATATTAACTAAAGTAGCCATATTTACCTTTGGTGACAGCTTTCTCTTCAAGTCCATGAAGTAGTCACACAAAATCTGTCTCACATCATAGCTGTGCCTTGTCAAGAATTCATTCAAGCCATTTCTTGCCTCATCAAAAGACTCAAGACACAAGAGATTAAAACATTTTCTCTCCATTAAAAAATATGTACGTTTGATATATTTTTATTTGACATCATGAAACTTAATAAATCAAAAGAAGAGAATTTATTATAGGGACAATATATCACAATAAATCATCACTACACATGACAAAATATCATCATTAAATATGTTGTAAAATATTTCCATCTTAATATAAAATGATAATTACTGACTTATTGCTTAGCTTTGTTGTGAATGAGCCTGGTGAATCTTATAATGAGTGCCCTATTTTAATATCAGGCTTTAAACTTGTGCCCATGATACAGCAGACCCCGAGAATTATGTGAACGTTACTCAGGACAAGACATGGACTTTATCATTCACTTCAATGCAGTCGGCCTTTATGGAGCCAGTATTCTCGCCCTGAGGCACTTGAGGAGTTACAGTACTTCTGTTAGCTTCAGTTCATGCATTTTGCATTAATGACCATGCAAGATGTCTGGCACATAAAAACAAACACAAAGAATCTTCATTATGACAAAAGCCCCTGTAATAAAGCAGCTTTTTCCTCATCTTTCTATTAAGCCTACAGAAAAATCACTGTTCATGTAGCGATACAGGGCTCTGTGCTAAATAGTACACTACGGTTTATGAACATTTTGCTGTATTTCAGTAGATGCTCCTTCTTTGCAGATGCAGCCAGTATCATCTTTATCATCATGTTCAACTAGTACAATGCCTCATGTAACACTAATTAACAACCTATCCCATAATGCACCTTGTGTTATCCTAGAAACTGACAGTCTTTATTGTCTAAAGAGTAATTTTTGGCCATGAAGGAGACAAATATATCAGTCTAGAACCACCAAAAGGATTTATACCCTTCATATTCAATATAACATCTGGTATAATGCACCTTTAGTTGATAACACAACTAAAGGTTGTTCTTTATTATTTTGTTAAATTACTTGATTATCTTGTTTATTTTGTTCATAATTTTGTCTTAATATTTGTCATTTTATGTATTATTTGCTTATTTTTAATTCGTTTTTATTCATTTTGTGTTACTTGTATTATTTCACACATTTTGTTTGTACTCATTTCATTATTTTATTAATTTTTGTTCATTTTGTGGATTGTTTTTATCAGTTTTGTGTTAATTTTATTATTTTGCTTATGTTTTGCACGTTTCATTATTTTGCTCATTTTGTTTATTATAGTGGTTATGCTTGTTCATTTTCTTAGATATCTTCCTAAACTTTGACATATTTTTTGTTGATTTTCTTGATTTTGTACTCAGCTCAACTCAAATTAACAAATAAGAGACTATTTTTCTTCCCTCCGTCACTGGATACACACACAGGAGCCATAGCAGAGCTTCAGAGCCACCATGTAGCCCTGGAGCCACTGGCCACCCCACCCTATCGTAACTATGTATAGAACATACTACAGGTAGCGTAGAGGGACATACCATGACAAATTAACTCAAATAAAAGCCCGAATACAATTTGAACCCAGGTCTCTGATAATGGGATGAGTCTGCAATTAGAGGCCAATACATTTCTAACGTCTGTCATTCAATAGTATAGTGCAGCTATTTTAAAATGTTATGGTAGTGAATCATTCATCTAAAGTGTAATTCTCTTATTTCTGTTTCTACAAGTGTCTGAATTGTTTTACTTACTGACCACTGTAGAATCTCAGTCTTGTCAACCGTTCAGTTAGGTGGCACTATTGCATGTAACAAAAAAGACGCGAGAAATCAAAAGAATTGGAACCAATTTGCTTGAAACTTACCATGGTTATTGACCACTGTCCGATCTCCATCCTGTTACATTTTGGCTTAGGTGGCGCTACTGCTTGGGACAAAGAAAGCTGTGATAACTTGCCAGTGTTTCGACCAATTTACTTGAAACATACCATGATTATTGACCACCACAGCAACTACTGTATATGCTGTCAGTGTTTTAGATTGGTGATACTGCTTGTAACAAGAAAAGACTTAAACTCAAAATTCTGTCATTCGCTCTGCTTGTATCTTGCGTTTTAGCTACAGCAAATACAATCATTTTCATTTAATCAACAGTCAAAATCCAAAGGGCTGACTCAATTTTTTTTGCCCATTAAGATCAATTCTGCTTATTAAACAGAGGAAAAGATAGGAATACATACAGTAGATACGGTAGGCCTAGTACATTGTACAGCTGAGGGAGATAAAACCCTGGACACTATCTGAGAATATTGTGAGCATTTACGTATGTTGAATTTGTCTTTTAAACCTCTTAGGTCTCGCGTTTGCATTTCCTAAATATCAAGGTTTCCTTTATTGTCATTTGTTTCCAACTGCGACCAGTACAGAAAAAAAAGAAATTTCATTCTCCCACTAAAGGGGGAAATATACCCAAAATGTGAACTCGTTCCCTCTCATCACGAGACAACATGCTTGTTGCGTTGCTTCAGTGTGATTCACTGTTTTACTCGCTGCTTTCATCCGTCACCACTGATCCGCCTGCATCCCTTGTGACAGCGCTCTCAGCATGTTCTTCCCCGGGGCCCTCAGGTCAGGGGCGGAAATAGCAGCAGCCCACTCTGATTCCCGGGGGATGTTGTCGGCCTCTCTGACCCTGGCCCTATTCTTATCACCTGTCTGCTCGAGGCTGTATTTTCCCGGGGCGCATGCCGCTGATTTGAAGTCAGCTTATAACACCTGTAGTCTGGTGGCTGTTGTTAGAGGAATGACTCAACATCTCAGCAAGGGAAAGGATGAAGGCTCGTTCCAGGGCTCTGTAATGGGCTTAGACGAGCGGCGCTTGTGTTCAATGGGACTGAACGCACTGACACAATTAGGTGGAATTACGTAACTCGACTCCTGAGCTGTTTGTGTACCTGGAGTCTCTCCTTGCTTTAGTGTATTTTATGGGCTTTCAGCAGATTAAACGCAGACACAACACTGAATAATTTCCCCATCAGTTGTCTTGAAGTTATTTGAAGTGTAGCCACAGGTGGGCAGTACTCAAGTACATTTACTTAGTTGCATTGAGTAACATTTTTTATATACTTTTGAGTGTAGTTGTGTCGGGAATACTTTTTACTCTTACTCGGTTACATTTATGGTGGAAAAAAAAGTACTTTTACTCAGTTCCATTTGGCCACAACTCAATAAGTGGGAGCAAATTGAACCAAAAAAAATGAAACAAACAAAAACCCAGGGGATCCAACAAAATGAGCACAAGTAATCAAGTAAGTTAAAAAAGGAACAAAAAAAATTTGGGAAACAGTCAAGAAAATAAATTAAAGATGAACAAAATGCACAGCAAAATGAGCAAAAGTAAAGAAAAATAATCTAGTAAATCAATGAAAATGTGCAATGTAACTAATAAAATTGAAAAAAAAATCAACAAAGTGCACAACAAAATATCAACATGATTCAGTTAATCAGTTAAGTCAAGAAAATTCAACAGAAAAATCAACAAATACATAAAAATTATAAAAATCAAACAAATTGACACAACACTCACTACTTGAGTCCTTTTTATGACAAGTTCTTTCTATTTTTACTGACGTACCTATTATTATGAGCAGTTCTACTTCTACTTTAGTCATTACAAATTATGGAGTACTCTTTCTGTGTACCCCCCCCCACACACACACACACACACATACACTGGTTAACAGGCAGTATATTAGATTTTCTGTTGGTTCAATTCACTTTTGCATTCTTCAGTGCGCCCTCTGCTCCTCTAACATACTGTTAGCTTATAAATGCAGACCATGACTGTCTACAGATGTTTGACACTCACAAAACAGACTTCAAAACAAGCCTCATGTACGGACACGAACACACACAAATCTGATGTAATCCCTTTGCTCAGCTCTGTGTTTTATTCCTGAGCTCCACATTTGCCAGGCTGTGTGAAAAAAGGATATAGTTCTCAGCCAGAGGTTTGTTTTGGCCCAATTTCAGAAGGTCAGGATTGTAAACAAATGTCCTTTATGGCTTCAGCCGGTGCTGGCACGGGCTGGCATGTACCACCATTAGTTCATATTATCTCTCATGTATCACCCGATGGCTTTAATATTGCCCATTTGGTTTTATGATAAGACAGGCTGCTTCCCTTTGCCTGGTCTCTTTCTCCTTCACATTCACAAGCTTGGGAGTGTCATTATTGGGAGCAGCAGCGAGGCACTTATCAGGCCGGGTAGTGGGTCCCAGTGGCGCTGCCAACATTGTGAGGGAAACAATGAAGTAAGAGAGACATAATTGTGGGAGATAGGGAGTGGGATTTAATCATACATGCATATTTCCAGTGCCCACCCTAATGGCCTGAACACAAAAGTAAACAGTTTTTCAGTGTTTTGAGGGTCTGAACACACACATTTTTGAAAGAGTGAACAAATCTCAATATGCCAACCCATACACCTCTTTTCTGACACAATGAAGCTATAGCCTCACCTCTCCCTTAACCCATGTGCACATTTAACCCTGCTAACATCAACAACAACGGCGGGCTACAGTGTTGTGTCCATGGCATAGAAGCTGCTAAGCTTGTTATGGATTTTGCAGCAAAATCTTCTGATCCTAAACTACCACCATGAAAAACAAGGGGACATGGAGAACAGAATACAGTATGGTGCACGTTCTTACTTTTTCATTGCATGAGTTTTATACAAAAGCTCAATGTCTTCTCTGTTTTTGGTACATTTTTGTGGCAGCGTTAAAGCACCATTTACAGATGTGTTTTATAATACTACAGACTTTCTGTCTTTGACTTCCTATCTATGTCATATCATACAGTTGTGTTCAAAATAATAGCAGTCCAACATGACTAACCAGATTAATCACTGTTTTTGGTATAAATCATATTATTACATGGCAAATAGTTTACCAGTAGGTGTAGTAGAGTCAAAGAAACCAACAGACCCAACATTCATGATATGCATACTCCTGAGTCTTGTGTACTGTAATTGAATAAACTAAAGATCAAACCTGTTTTCAGGCCCAAACATTTGTTTGATAAATAAAAAAAACAAACGCTTTCCTACAAAAAAAAACACGATGGCCTCCAGAAACAACAAATTTAATTTCAACAATCAACCTACGAAGCTGTACACACAAGAAACCACCAATAGTGACCCACGCGAAAATTACACTTAAAAAAAATCTGCAAAACAGCTAGGCCGTGAAAGGTGAACCGCGATATAGCGAGGGGCCACTGTAGTTTATATACAGTATATAAAGAGCCCATGTCCTCCTTATGTCCTTCCTCCATCCAGTATGGAATTTGGGATTTAACTTCAGAAAAAAAAATTGATAGAAAATATGTTTCCATTGCATTACACAACAGCCACCTGGGATGAAACTGTACCAGCAGCTGAAAAGTAACATCCAACTCTCTCGATTGTTGATGAGTCAAACCATGCTGAGATGATACAGGCAGTGAACAAGGGACATTAGTCACACTTATGGATGTGCCCTCTCACATCCACATACACTATACGTATATTCATGTCACAAGCTTGGAGCATATGATGCAAGTTCAGACTTTTTAAGTGCTGTCAGCCCTCTGGGATTAGCCGGAAAAATGGAATCAGTAGCTCCGTCACGGCAGTCCATATGTACGAGTGCTGCTGTCATTGAAGCAGCAAAGTCCTTCACTCAGACATTTAGGTGGACAACAGGGCCTACTGGTTGCCCTGCCATTATACTCCTTTCACTGAGTGCACGACCACTTACGTGCTCCTCGAAGACGATGCAGCTAAGAGATTCTGCTGAATCCAGTTGCTCTGGCAGACTCTTAGTCCTTAGATACTAGTTCTTGAATACACCTGCAGATGCTTCAGACCTTTGTGCAGAAGATGGGCCTCCATCGAGCCTCTTAGAGCTCTTTAATGCAGATAAGAAGATTTAAGATCAAGCTAATCTATCATTTTAACCATTTTACCTGACATAAGGCTTCTTCCATTTCTGTCAGAGTTGTATGCCAAGAGACATGTCAACTGATGCATAATGAAGTAACAGGATCCATACACTTTCTAAACTGACATAGCAATGTGTGTGTGTGTGTGTGTACCTGTGTGTCATTCCCCATGTGTGAAAAACAGATACAGTGATAAAGCTTGCCTGGAGCTTTCCCAGTTTACATTGGTGTCAGACCTAAAAGCTTCAGGAGAAGTGTTAACAGAGCTGCATGCTGATTTTACTGTGTGAACAGCACAGTCTGTACTCAGCTCAGATTATTGCAATAGAGGAGTATTTCAGCATGAAGCTGCTACGTTATTAGTGGTTTAAAGGTGATAGGTTAATTAAATATACTTTAGAGAAATATAATTGTGCTTCTAAAATGATGGTTCAGTCTGTGCCTCAGACTGAACCATCTAAATGATGTACTGTATATAGAAAATGATGCAAAAATGTTATATAGCCATGAATGTTAACACAATAAATGATTTCACTTAGTACTGCCAGTATTAATTATTATTACATTTTGAACCATTTGGTATCTGCTATGCGGGACAGGAACAAGGTGACATTAAATTTATAGTAATTACAATAATTAAAGCAAAAAATAAAGCAAAGCGCAATATGTCAATGAGTAATGTGCCTTAAAATGAACAAAATAATCAAGAAATAGAAGCAACTTTAGAAGCAAAAGATACAAAATATAAATAGAAAATTAATAAAAATGAACAAAATCAGAAGCAAATGAATAAACCACTGAAGAAAATGAGCCAAATTAGGTGCAAAAAGGAAGAAAAATTAACAAAAATAAACCATAAAGTCAAGAAAATGCTTTAAAAAAAAAAAGGAAAACAAGAAAAATCTAAACTTGGTAGTTGAGTCATATTTTTATATATTTGAAAGTATAAGGGAGTAAAAACGATCCAAACCAGTTACATTGTATTTTATTAAGTTATGTTATGATGGAAATTAAATATGAAGATGACAAAAAATACCTAAACAAAGTTATTGTAAAAACTGGAAATGGAAAAGCATCAGACACCTGTCAAGGCAAAAATAATATAGTGCAAAACAAGATAAAAATGATCAAAAAAGTGGTGTAAATAATAAAACGACAATGACATCATGGAGGAAACAGGACAAAAATTACAATGGAAAGAAAAGGAAAAAAGAAAATAATGAAATAAGAGGGAATTGATGTAACAGATGAAATGTGACAAAGAAGAAAACAACAACAAACATAAAATATAAAAATAGGTTAAGGCAAAATAAGACTTACTTGGACAAAAACACCACCAATCCTCAATTTTAGTGGTAATCTTTTATATTGCGCTAATACTGTGCAATCAACATAAAAAGAATGAGCACAATCAACAAGATGATTATAATAAACATCTATTAATCAAATTATTATGATGGTATGAAGTGAATGAAGTTCAACATAAGTCACCAAACAATTAAATATTAGTGTTGTCCCTGAGACTGCAAGCAAAATATGAACACATGAAGTGAAGATGGAGATGAAAATAATTATCATGACATATTGCAATAACAGTCATGCAGCCCGTATTAAATCTGTGTCTCTGTTTTCAGCCCCATTTCACCAAGGCTCAATGGGGAGTGAGCGGGCGTCTGGTCAAATCCGTTGCCAGCGATGTCGGGAAGTGTGCAAGGGAGAGGTGGTCCGAGTCCAGGACACCCACTTTCACGTCAAGTGTTTCACCTGCACCGGTAAGTCACTGGAACCGTCTTCCATGGGACGCCAAAATTACATTTTTCAGCTGTAAGTAGAATTGTGTGACTTAATTGTAATGACACACATCAATATTGGTGAGGAAATGTTGAAAATGGATCAATGTATATAAATCTGGATATTAAAGGTCAACCTGGTGAGGTGGGATTTAGTTGGTTGCAAAGCAGGTTCCTTTCTGAAGTGAACAAGAAAATCAAGAAAATGAACAAGAAGTAACAAAATAATCAGGAAAATGAACAAAAAATTAACAAAATAATCAGGAAAATTAACAAAAAAAAACAATCAGGAAAATGAGCAAAAATTAACAAGTAAGCATAAAATGAACAAAATAATTAGGAAAAAAAACAAGCATAAACAAAAAATCAGGAAAATTATCAAAAAAGAACAAAGTAATCAAGAAAAAATAGCAAATAATTAAAAAATGAACAAACATAAACAAAATGATCAGGAAAATGAAAAAGTGAACAAAATAATCAGAAAAATTAACACAAATGAAGAACATAATAAGGAAGATGAACAAAAATGGAATAAAATAATTTTTAAAAATGAACAAAATAATCAGGAAAATGAACAAAATGAACAAAATCCAGAAGAAAATGAAGAAAAACTTTCAACTACTTTTTCCTCCCTGTCACTAGTTGCACAGTCACTGCATTTTGCCTTTGCAGGGCAGTACAGACGTTTGTGAGTCTCTGTTCTCCTGATGTCCCTGAATGCCTCCTGTCTCACATCCATACCTGACCTACACTGATCACTGCACTCTGTGTATTTGTGACATGTGAAACTCATTTAGAGGGTGAATATGGACTCAGAACAGCGTTAAAGACACTGTAGTGTTGTTGTGTGAAGTCTCTCCAGGCCTGAGTGGTCTTTGCGGTTAATGTTGTTAGAGTTGTATTAGATGGGACTCGATGGGACTTGTTTAGTGGAGTAGAAGTGAGACATCTATCTTGGTCATGCACTGCATCCATCCTTGTTCATCCATCTCCTGGTATGCATCCCGAGCTTTTCTGTAAGCCCATGGGGGGTTTGGGATGGATCAGAGGTTCTTCGCAGGGGACTGAGGCTCCTGCTTGTTATTGCACTGCCAACTCGGAGGGGATTTTCCTTCACTTCAAACTAATGAGACTGTCTTACTGTAACCAGCTCTGTTTTGCTACAGGTGAGCGCTGGTGATCCACAGTAGACACAGGCGAGACAATCACACACCCTCCTTCCGTAAGATTGTCTGCTTTTTGAGATAGAATTTTTTTTTGTCCAACCCACACAGGCTTCTTCTAGTGCCTGAGTAAGAATGGTGAGGCTATAGTTTCTGAAGCTTCAATGCACTGTTTCATCGGGATCATCTTTTATTTATACACAGCATAAGCTCAGTTCAAGCTCACCTCTGGTCAAAAGCTCTGAGTAGTGGCTGAAAGAACAAGATCGTATATATACTCAAGGGATTTATTAACGCACGACTACATTTATTTGCTCCTCATTACGATTTAATGAATATCCTAACTTAATCAGTTACAAAATAAATGAAAAAGGACCAACAAAGACCAAGAACGTCAGTTACATTACTTCAGCAATGTATGGTGCTTATGTCTTTACATGCACTGGTCTGTTGTGTGTGCCAGTAGTCTCTGTTGCTGTAAAGGTGGCAGGTCTGAACCAGCTTCTTAAGTGCAAGAGATGGATGTATCACTTCTGGTTTATTGTTGTTACACGTGGTCGTGCTCAAAGGTTTTTGTCTTCTCAATCCTTTTTGTCTTGACTCAAGAAATAAGTCAGGGTGACCAGCCTGGGTGCACCTAGGATGCCAGTTCAATACGGGCCTTTTCACAATTACTCTTCTTCTTAATTTTCTTTGTATTTTTATTATGAAGTATTTTAGACACATATGAAGGTACATATTGCTATTTAATAAGAATAATAATAATCCATTTTATTTAGGGCACTTTTTGGAGCACACAAGGACACTGTGCATGTGAACACATAAAAATACAATTTAAAAACACAGCACAGTACAATATAATAAAACAGTGAGATAAAATCAAGACAAATAAGCAGATCTAAAAGGGAAGGTTTTAGTTTGGATTTAAAAACAGATATGCAATCAATGTTGCGCATATCGGATGGCAGTGAGTTCCATGGTGGAGAGATGGGCGGGGGGGAACAATGAGATTCAGAGAGTACGAAGATCTGAGGGTGTGGGATGGGGGCGGTGATATGAATGAGGCCAGACAGATATGGAGGGGCGAGAATATGTATGGCCTTGAATGTGAAGACGAGGATCTTGAACTGAATACAATACTTGACCGGGAGCCAGTGGAGCTGTTGTAAGACAGGAGTGATGTGGTGAATGGAGGGTGTTCTTGTAATGATCCGTGCAGCAGAATTTTGAACCAGCTGACGTCGGTGGAGAGATTTGTTGTGGAGACCAAAAAGAAATGTTGTAGTAATCAGTGCAGGAGGTGACCAGGCTATGAACTAGGATGGCAGTGGAGCGGGGGAAGAGGGAGGGAAAGAGAGGGTTTATCTTGCGAAGGTGGAAATATGTTGACCACGTGATGATCGGTGACACAGTTGAATGAGAGCAATGGTGGAAGAGAAAAGTCTGATTTGCTTGAGAGGTAGAACTGGGTGTCATCCACATAACAATGGAAATGAATGTTATTCTGATGGGAGATATTGCCAATAGGAAGAAGGTAAGTGATGAAGAGGAGGGGCCCCAGGACTGAGCCCTAGGGCACGCCTGTAGTGATGGGAGAAGTCTGGGACGTGAATGATTTGAGCTAAATGAACTGAGTGCGGCCTGAGGAATATTTTTTTAACCAGTTTAAGCAGATGTGGTTGATGCTGACGGAGAAGGCTTAATTGAGGAGGATGGTGTGTGATATGGTGTCAAAGGCCACATTCAGGTGGAGGAGAATGAGGATGGTGATTAGTCCTGAGTCAGCCGCGATGAGGAGGTCATTGGTAATTTTATATTTGGTGTGTTTATTTTATTCATTTTCTTATTTGTCTTACAGACAAATTTTATGAAATATCTTGTAGACTTTGAGGAAAACCATGGTAAATTATATATCAGAAGATGTTTGAATTCTGGGAATACTGTGTTACTACGTAGTTTATTCAATTTGAGCAAAAAGGCAAAAAGATGCAGAAACCTGCCAAAATATCTGATACATTACATTACATTACATTACATTAGGAATCAGTCAGCATTACTTTCATGGACAGAATAATCCACAGGACACTGAAGCTCATAGGTTTTGATTCTGTCAACGTTTGAACAGCTGTCATTCTCATGTGTTCCAGTGTGAGATTTTACCCACACTGTGAAACACTGATGGAGACACAATGCGTGCAAACCTGCCAGACTGACCCACAACCTCCTCAATATGTAATGAGCAATTATTTATGGTCCCCACCATTTCTTTCTCTTGTGTGTGATTTGGTTGGACTGTTGGTCAGCTTACTCTTACTGTACACCTTGGTTTGTTTCCTTGTTCTGTCAGTAATTTGGGCAGCTTAGAAATGACTGAAGACCCTGATGAAGACGAAATCCATACGCTTGCATACGGCACCACTCCTGCCCTATTATGGTGTTTACTGGGTGTCACACATGCTAATCACAAACAATTGGCCATGCATGTCCCATTTATGATCAGGAGAGATTCAACATTCAGCACACCTGCATAAGACCAGATTTGGATGGTAAGAACATTTTGTGCATCCGGAGTCAATGCCTCTTATTTTTCTTTTTACAAACAAATAAGAGAAAATATAAGAGACATGTAAGAGAATGTTGATGCATGAGGTCCATTGTGTGTTATTCTAAATGCTACACTATAGTTTCAAAAGACATTTAAATCTATATTTGAAAGTTTATTAGTGGTGTGACAGATTATACTTTCTGGTAATCAAAATGTAGGCTGTGTATAACTAAAGTGTTTTAAAATTTTACATATATTAAAAAAGAGCTTGTTTGCTCACCCCAGGAGTGATTCTATGGTCTACTGGGGCCCTAGGTTAAAAATTCCCAAGGGGCCCCTACAACCAGCGTTCATCTCCGTTATGGTATAAATAACCCAGCAAAACTGCTGTTTTTAAAGTGTGTCAGCCCTCTGGGACCCCCTATTGGCCTAGGGCCCCAAGCAGCAGCCTGGTTTGCCTGGTGACACACAGCGCCTCTGGCTCAGCCACGATTGCAGGGTATCTGCAAAAAAAGGCAAATCGCAGAATTTTAAGTGATTTTTCAACGTTTTTCTTCTTTCCAAACAGTAGCACTAGGTTCTGTTGAGTTTCTACAGTGGTCAGTAACCATGGCAAGTTTCAAGTAAATTTGTTCAGCCATTTTCACACACTTTCAATTCTCTTGTACCAAGTCATAGCTTTCCCTCTTCCAGAAGTAGCTGCATCACCTGCCCCACAAGTTGGTAGGTTTGCGATATGATAATGATCAATAACTATGGAAAGTTTGAAGCAAAACAATTCGGACACTTTCAAGTAATCTTTACATCCTCAATCAATCCTTGCTTGTGAACGACTGAGCCTTTCGGAGATACTCCTGTTACACTCAGTCATGACACTCACCTATTTCCAATTAACCTGTTTACTTGTGGAAAGCTGCTGTCATAATCATAATACTGCTACAACATAAACACTGGTTGATACCAATAATTGTCTACATAAATTCAAAATAATTATTTCTATTTGATATTTTGTCCTGATTAAAGATGAAATACCCCAGATTATTTTGCGTTGGTATACACTGTTTATGAACCATGCAACAAGTCAAAAAACAAGGATGATACACAAAAAACAAGGATGACAAAACACAAAGGAGGCACAAGACACAAAAAGACAAAAATATCACAAATGACAAAAATGCCTTAAGAAACACAATAAATGTGTAAGAAGCAAGAAAAGTAAAATTTTATGAAAGGCACAACTGTATGCAGGAAGTGCAACTGAGTCGTAATAAAGGATGTAATGAGTAAAAATTGAAATTTATTTATTTGTGTGCCAGGTGAATTTTTTTTTCAACACAATGAAAACACTGAAACATCTGGATATGAATCAAAAACAAAAACTATTTCAGAACTATGGTACCTTTTAACACTATTTTACTTCCTGTACTGTGCTCCACTTTATGAATTATTCAAAGTCTACCATTCAGAATCATGGTGATATGTAACACTGCCAGCACATTACAATAATAAAGTGCAATACATAACAAGGCTTATGACTGTCATACACCTAAGCATGTGTGAATGTGAAATCAAAGAGGGGAGAAATAGTATCTGTACAGCCTGGAGCAAGCCAGCTCTGGATTTATGATAATGGTACTATTTGTAAACCAAAGACAGTCAACTGTGGTTTCCTTTTAAGTCGTTTACACATAGCTTAGCAAATATATAACCATATGAATAAGAATAAAGCTCAACACCCCACATGTAATTACACTTAATATTACATATGTGTGAGCTTGATTTCTGCAATAATTTTGTCAACTCTGCATCAGGCTTTTACCGTATTTTCCGGATTATAAGGCGAACCTAAACGCCGTCAATTTTGTCCAAATATGACACTGCGCCTTATAATCCGGTGCGCCTTATATATG